>LPNX010159652.1:749865-786837 GCA_001517045.1 Pseudotsuga menziesii | reverse complement strand
CAATGGACTCCACCAACCTCTACATTGGAGGTAACTCTAATAAAAACACCATTACATATTTCGTTATTGTCTTTTACTTCCTGTTATTTACTTTTACTGTCTTACTTTAGCTTTTTATTTTCCAGTTTACTTTTTGTTTAATCGAACTGCTACTAAGGATTCCAGATTCCTTAGTAGGTGCTCATCAGCACAAGCTAGGGTGAAAACCCTAGCTACAACAACACGAATATAGCATGTGCTGATAGCACGTGAATCATGCACATTTCATTCTGACTGGAATAAAACATGCATTTTTTTCTTTGAAATGAAAAAGGTCCCTTCCCTTCTGCATGCAAAATTTGCATAGTGAATCTCTTCTAGTATTCAACTGTAGTTGAAATAGTGTATGAACAATTCATTTGTCCTACTTTGCTGAGTTGATCTAGCATACTAGTCTTTGAAATGTTGAATGAGTTATTTTCCTAGCTTGCACTAGGTGCTACATTTTCCAAGGCAAGCACACTGTAACTAATAAGGTAGGTAAACCAGTACCTTGGTTTCAACTTTCAATAACCTTAGACTATACATTTTGATTTATTGATATAAAAGACAAATTATTCCTTCCTAAATGGGCCTTGGTTCAACACTTTGCACTGAACCCAGAGATACGGGAATACAGAAGTTGCTTTTTGGTTTTGAGTTTTCTTTTCTAGTTTTAGGAAAAGTGCTTTAATTAAGTGTAGTTCTAGTTTTATAAGGGAGATATGATCCCAAAGACATAAGGCAGACACGTTGAATGGTTTTACCTTCTCCAGTTAAGGTGCATATTCTAAGGAACCCAATGCATGAATGCATGCAGGCCGAGAGCTCCATTCTAAGCACCTAAGGTTGAGATCTTGTGCATTATAAATATAAACCCTATCCTACTTCTCTATATAAGTAGGCAAAGTCTATCATAGGACATACAAAACAAGAGTTTGTAGTGTTTTCTATTGTATAGTTTTATTTACAGTCAATAAAGAAAAACAAATGGTTTGAGTGTAATAGATTCTTATTTTACTCAGTATTAAAGTTTTCAATTACCTATCTGTTTGTAGATCTAGGCCTCTGGCATACCCAGAGTGGTTTTGAGAGATTTTTAGGTTTATAGCCATCTAAAGCTTTAGTTTACACTTTTTCTTACCATGAATTGAAATTTTGAACAAAAATATGGACAGTAAATGTTTTCCTTCCCTTCCAATTGACAAAACCTTTATATTTTTTAATGAATTTGAGGATTCAAAGGGGAGTAATCTACAATACCTTGTAGGTTGTACTGCTTTCCAAATGTTGGGTAAGATAATAAGCAATGAAAAAAGTAGAGTGCTTTACAAAGAATATATCATTGTATAACAAAGATTCATTCAACAAGGAAAGAAATTCCTAAACATAGTCACTTCAAAGATAAACGTTATCAATTTCTCAGTAACTTAAACTAGTTATTGATTGCCTATTATGTCAAGTATTTTTTCCAAACACGATGAGGTATTCCAATATCAGGTAAATCAACAATTTACTATAAAACATTGATAAAATATTGTATTGACACCCAAAACATTCATCTAAACTTAATATCTTATTAGGTGTGATATTGGATAAAATTAGAGTTAAAAGTTAGCCTCCACTACCAAGAAGTCTTGGGGGATGTTTCTCAGAGCTTCCCATGATAGTACTTGATTGCATAGCTTCCTTTGGGATCTATCATGTAATATCCTTTTTATTTGGTTAATTTGATGGCACATGTTCCCCATTCCAGTATTTGATTTGGTTGATGGTTGGGATTTTGTTCTTTTTAAAATTCCTATCAATGTTATGAGTTGTCTATCTTGTTTTTTATTATTTTTTACTTAGGATTTCAAATGACATGGTCAGAATCTTCTGTTTTTGTTAATAATCTAAATTAGCCTTTAGTGACTTTAAGAGAATAATTTGGATCAGGTGTCTTTGTTTAATGAAAATTTATTTAATAGTGAACTTGTGAAGTTCAGTGCTGCAACATAAATCAATGCTTATTAGACACCCACATTCACATTGAGATTAGAGAGGTCCACACCAGACTCTACAGATTTTTCAATCACCACATTTTATTCATTTACGATTTTGTTCATAATAGTCCCATCAAGCCAGTGACCCATGTCACTCTCCAAATTACCCTCCCAAAAAGGATGCAACAAAGTCACTCAAAAGAGGGGCATGAATAGTATAAGCTCATCGGTTCAATTTTGTATGTTCCGAAGACTCGCTAGTATTTTCATAAATATAGAGGTACGGACATCGACTTACAGAAGTAGAATTATCTTCAATTCTGCACATATTTCCAACAACTGTAACTCCTAGAGCTCTACACACCTGAGCAAACTATAAAAATATGCAACAATAAATAAAACAACTCTTAACTTGTTCTAAGAGTATCAAATTCACATGAAGTATTATATAATTTTGAGTAAGCATTGATTGCACATGTATGAATCCACATAAGCCACTAAAAGAAGTTTTCAATTTAGCATCCCTAAAGATGGGTGGAGTGCCCATTTGAAAACATTGGGTATTCTAATTTCTACATGGTGCAATACAGAAATAGATATCATAATTTGACACAGATTTTAGCACCAACCATTGCTACAATAAGAATGCTAGCACTGAAATCATTCAGGTAAATGTTCCAAATGATTCAAATACTAACCGTCTGAAGCACATAGTTGAATTACTTATTTAAATTCCCCTTACTCTCTTAATAAACTAGACCTTCAACGATAACACTGTAAATCATCATACCTATCCGCCAATCCTAGTGAACATAAGCACTTGATTAAAATTGAATTTAACCATTCTGCAAGCAACCATTGATAAAACTTTGTTTGCAAGCAGAAAATGATTACAAAACATTTTATTATTGTATGAGAATATAAAGAACCCACCTACAACATATTGCTAGGTTCCATTCCTTCTCGAGCATCTTTGACCTCTAATTTGAGAGGTGGGAGTTGGGGATGAGCCCTTGGAAAGCTTACAACAATAGGTTCCTACATCATTGGCCCATCGTTGTTGTTGTTACTCTGCCATTTTTCCTCTTCACGTGAAAGACAATACTAAATTTCTTAGCCTTTGCAGCTTGTGGAAGGAAAATGAACTTGATGCCAAGATGGCCTTATGGTTCCATTCTCATGCCCTATTTTGTTGTTCCTCTACCATTTTTCCTCTTTAGGTGAAGGACAATACCAAATTTCTTAGCCTTTGCAGCCTGTGGAAGGAAAATGAACTTGATGCCAAGATGGCCTTACGGTTTCATTGTATCATTCGTGCGCAAGATGTTATACTTATTTTGATTGAAAATTATTTATAAAAAAATAGGGTTGGAAGACATATCCTTGGTGGGTAAGGACAAAAACTGTAATTTATATCAGTTCGAATAAGAGATATCAACTCCCCAAGGTCACCCCATGCTTATTTATATTTATTTTGACTGAAAATTATTTATAAAAAAAATAGGGTTGGAAGACATATCCTTGGTGGATAAGGACAAAAAGTGTAATTTATATCGGTTTGAATAAGAGATATCAACTACCCAAGGTCACCCCATGCTTATTTTACACCACTTTTTAAGGTGAGGAGGGTCATACTTACATTTTTTTTATGTGGTGGTGGTGGTGGTGGTGGTGGGGATGGCTTCCAATGATTTGATTCTTCCCTCCCATTTTCGTAGGGGAGTTTCTTGTAGGATCCTATCCTAGTTTTCTCCAAGTCGGATATTGACCTAGAGTACCCATTAGTCTCCAATAATCTAAATTTAACCATCAGGAAGAACAATAGCAAGAGAAGGAGGAAATTCCACTCAGATCAGCCAATGTGGGGAAATGAGTCGACAAGAATCAAGGAAATTGTTAATGAGATTTTGGATTCATAGGATGCACTATTAGACATTTTTTAACCTTTTATAGTATATTAGGCCATAAAGGTTGTTACCTAATTATGATATTCTCCTTAAATGTTAGAGGGGTGGGGGGATACCTTGAAGATTGCGGCCCTCAAGAAATTATTACATTTGGTTTGTCTAGATGTCCTATTATTTTAGGAAATTATGGTCTTTGGTTTGAAAGCAAGGGAGTTTCTCTAGATTATTCTCCCCACATGGGATTGTTGTTTGGTTGATTCTATATGCCTTTCAAGAGTCCTTCTTTTTGGTTGGAACCTTGCTCGTATTAGACTTAATCCATTTTGTATTTGTGGGGGTATATTATTGAAATGTTTTTGTAGGGTTTTGGATATACCCCTACACATTATTAACTATTGTGGAATTTATGTTGATCAACTGGACTTCTGGGAGGCTATTGAAAGGTGTGGTCTAGTCCTTGGTTGTTCTTCCCTCGAAATTCTAGTGGGGGACCTCAAATTTACCACCACTACTTAAGAAATCATGGGGCTCCAAATCTAGGACTAAATAGATGGCCCCTTGGTTTCAACAATACATTACAAATAACAAATTGGTGGATATTGAACTAAGCCCCTTGGCTCCTACCTAACGTAACAGGCGGGTGGCAAATGTTGTTGTGGCCAAAAGACTTAACTGATTTTTATTGGAAGAATATTTTTATTGTAAGGATTAGTTCACGGAAAATATCATCTACTTCAAACATACCCATGGGCCATTGTGTGATCATTTGTTTCCAAGGCTTAAAAGGAAGAAGGATGACGATAGAAAGGACTACTTGGATCCATTCCTACAAAATGTAGTTGTGAATTTCATTCTTGCTAGCAGGGATACTTTAAAGGAACTCATCCTGGTCAAGCTGCGTTGACTGGTGCAGCTAGACGTTCGATGGTCACAACTCATGAAAAAAGTTTATTGAAGTTAGAAAATCACTTTAGACATATAATGGGACTTGCAGGGACTCTTACATTGTTGAAGGATCAACAAATAGCTATGATGCTTCCAGCTAGGTATTGATATGGTACTCATTCTATTACATAATTTGTACTTGACATAGGAACCTAATTTTCCTTTGGCACGCGCTTAACCGAGTTTGCTTCAATGGTGCAACAGGGATATAGATGGTCAAGAGAAAATTCATGCAATTGCTTTGTTGGATCTTTGAAGATCGAGATGCATAGCACCAATATTACTAATAGAAGGCAGACAATTTACAATATTTACACTTGATTGTCAAATTTGCAATTTTCTAGGACACAATTAAAAAGACTAACATAAATGACTAACTCATATTCTTCTAGCTAGTCATTTTTTATGCTGTGACTCAATTAGTCATTTATGTTAGTCATTTTTAACTCTGTCACTTATTATCTAGTCATATTTGTTAACTGGTGACTAAATTAGTTGTTAATTTTAGTTGTTTATAGTTAGGTCAATCAAAATTGCTCATATTTAGTAGTAAATCACTTGGAAAACCTATGGTGACTAGAATTTTTAGTCACCTAGTATCTAATTCCTCATTTTGTACTAGTGATAATTGGACTGGACTCGAATATCAAATTCTAAACAGCTACTGAAAAAAAAGACATAAACAATAATACTTATAACTTCAGACACTAACTCATACATAAAAATAATTATAACAACTAAACTGGCAAATAACCAACTAACTACTCCTTAAGCTGAAGGCTAGGGTAAAAAGACAACTTATCTTATAAAGAATAGGAAAATTAATAAAGATAATAAACAGAAGCAACTAGAAAACTTAATAAAGATATTTAAACTCTATTCTTCAATAAACACATAAAAAACAAGAATGATTCCTATGATTACAAATAACTTAACTTTAAACTCTATATGCAAACAAAGACGTAAAACAACTGTAAAACAAAATCAGGAAATAAGAACAACTTAATCCATATTTAATTTAAAAAGAAAATAAAAGAATAATAATAAAACTTTAATCAATAACCTAAAACAATCAAACTTTAATTGAAATGAATAAAAAAACTGCCAACTACAAACATAATCCAAATATTGACAAAACAAAACTAGGAACAATCTGAAAATACATAAAAAAAACTAAAAATAGAACCAAGGGTTACATGACATACTGAACAGTAGGTCTATAAAGGGTGACTGAATGTGGAAGACTGAACAAACAATCCAAATGACGGTCTGTACAGTAAAAATGGTAAAAAATAACCTAAATGAACTAATTCTTCAGCTGAAGTTATGCAGATCTAAATGTAATGCATAATATCAATAAATAAAAAATCAACAAATCAAATTCAAACTTTAATTGAAATGAATAAAAAAACTGCCAACTACAAACATAATCCAAATATTGACAAAACAAAACTAGGAACAATCTGAAAATACATAAAAAAAACTAAAAATAGAACCAAGGGTTACATGACATACTGAACAGTAGGTCTATAAAGGGTGAATGAATGTGGAAGACTGAACAGACAATCCAAATGACGGTCTGTACAGTAAAAATGGTAAAAAATAACCTAAATGAACTAATTCTTCAGCTGAAGGTATGCAGATCTAAATGTAATGCATAATATCAATAAATAAAAAATCAACAAATCAAATTCAAACTTACTCTTAAATGGAAAAAGAAAACATTGCATATTAAACTAATTAATAAACTGGAAGTTAATTTAAACAAACTGGAAATTAACTCAAACAAATTCATGACAGAAAAATAAATAAACAAAACTAAATTTAAATCAAAGCAAACTATTCTATATAAATAAATTAATAACAGGAAATAAATAAACAAGACTACATTGAAATGAAAACAAACTATTCTACTTAAACCAATTCATAACTAACCAAAACTAAATTCAAATGGAAGTAAACTATTCTACTTGTCTGAAACTAAAAACTGAAAGCAATACTGGAATGAAATGACTAACTAAAAGCAACTAACTAAGAAAAAAAGACTAAAAGCAAATTACTGAAAGTAAAGATGTGCACACATCTACTTATTTAAATACTGAAATAAAAACTAAACTAACGCAACACAGGAAATAAACTAGTTGTTTAACTACTAAAAGAAAACTAAGTTAATACAATACCGGAAATAAAATAGCATCTAATGAAAACAAACTGGAAATTAGACTATATTAACTAAAATAGAAAAGAAAGAAATGAATTAAAACTAAGCTAATGAACCTCTGGTTGATGAGGGGCCCTCTCAACAATCAGGGGTGAAGTCTGCTAACTCCTACTCAAACGCAATATTCAACAGCAATGCATACAACTCTTTATTCAACTTCAGAAACAGAATTACAACGCTTATAAAAACTATGACTAACTGACTTCTAACTCTGGCTAACTTTGCTCTGTATTCAGAGACTGATATATATAGTTTACATGAGAGATGAGAAAGTCGACTCTTAAGGTCGATTTCTCTCTAATTTTAGGCAATATTTAAAGCACATAATTGATTTGCAACCAACGCATAGTATAGCTCTTCATTCAACATGATCATGCCATAATGTGATGAGTCTGCTCCTTCTTTAGTGTGGACAGGCTTCTATAACGTGCTTGATGTGGCGATGATCCCTTCCTTAGCCTGGAGGATGGATTGGTGTTGAGCACAGGTTTGTACACAACAGTAGGTTCTAGAACACAGGCTGTTCCATCCCTTAAACGCACAGTCTTGTGAAATTTCAAGATTAAAACAGAGGAGGCCATGAGTAAACAACAAATTCCCAACCCTTTAAACACATGGATAATGAGTAGCTAGGTGGCGATACTTCTATAGGATGAGTTAAATGCATCGGTCCAACACAGAGATGGTTGGTGTGATGGCGAGTGAAAGATATTACAGGTTGTTTCATGTTTAAATGCTCAAAACCAACTATGGATAGCGCACAGACTGATGAGAGAGCTGAACTATGAACTAAATAGAACACTGAACTATGAGATGGATGTATAGTGTTCCAATCTAGGGCACACATGGAAAACGATCAGAAAATCTCACGCGGCGGATGGATGACGAGCTGAACGCCAAGTTGGATCGTAAGCTAAATGCGTTATGCAAAAGGAAGGCTGAATGTGTTTTATTGTTAATTTTCCCAAACGAACTATAAAATATGCAAACGGATATACATATCAGATAATACATTTAAAAATGCTTTCAATAACATGATTTTGAGTTAATAAAATTATAAAAATGATATTAATAACCACAATTATAATAACATCAAATTTGTTCTTACCTTGTGCCGAAATAATGATCTGCATGACATATAATATACTAAAGGAAATAAAATGTGTGTTTATATGTGTTATTTAATTTCCAAAAATGATAAAAAAATGAGGCTCAACAGGCTCTATTACTCAGCATCCCCACCTATGTACAACCTCTCCTTCGATGCCACATCATTTCGGTACCACCCCTAGTGTTTCCCAACCTGGCTACGCCCCTGATTTTTCATGCATAGTGGCTGATTCCGGAGCTGCACCTTCATATGTATCTCCCACACTAGTTCCTCACATCCATGGACCCAAGTGCTTGGACCTATGCATAATGGTCAAACAGTAGGATTTTCAGCCCCTCTAGCTACCCCTACCTACTACCCACCACCTATGCAACCTACACCTACTCTAACCCCGAGTCCTCCTATTCCTCAAGGACATGTCTACACTCAACGGAACCTCCCTAATCAACCCTCCCCCAATAACCAACAAGGGCAGAGAAGACGACAGAGATGTAGCAATTGGGGAAACAAACCAACCTCAAGGAGGTGTCCAACAACTCAACCCTCCCAATACAAATGGAGATAATCCACCTGCATAGAACCCCCAATGTCCACCTAAAACTGAGAAGAACCATCAGTTGCAAACTAACCATCCATGCACTATTTGTGACACTTACGACCATTATACACATCAGTGCCCCCATATGAACCATGTCTGCCACTTGTTACAAGCTGACAATCAACGTGACCCTAATGCAACCACTCTGACACAACAAAACCCAGCACCACAAGGTCCTCCACCTCTGGTGACATAGAAACCATTACCAAATTAAGGGATGGCTGCAACCCAACCCTTGGCACCCCAAAATACTGCAACCAATTCTACGAGTCAACCCATTGATCCTGGTTTCCATCGCCTTTTGACATTATCATTTTATGTCAACTTACAGACTCAACGAAATCAGTATGGCTCCACCATGGAAACCGTTAATCCCTCCACGACATCTACCTATACCACTCTCGATATGTCCTTGAATTTGTTGAGACCCTCCATGGATGGGACTGCCAAAGTCTCGTGGTTCCCTTTGCGTCACGTCACAAACAACCCTATTGTTAGATTCGCTCTTAACTACAATATAGTTGATGAATTGTTTTGAACTCCATGTGTTTTACATTAATTAATTTGATGTTGAAAGGCACTAACAATATTTAATTTGTTAAGGAGGTGAATCAAAAGGCTAAGTACACCACTGAATTCACATTTACCCATGCTTTAGTACTTAGCCTCATAAGGGTATTCATAGGAAATGGAGAGTCTCTATGCCATATCATTCCCAGTTTGCTATCAACATCATTTCTCTTCAATTCATCCTCAATAGTTAATTGGATTTGAATATGTTAATTATTTTCTATGAGTAATATTCTAATGTATTCAACAAGAAAATAACAGGATAGGATATTCTTAAACTCATTTATCAATATTCATTTTTGGGTTGGAGTAGAGGATATTTTTGTAGTTAATGAGCCTTTGGTAAAGTTTCTTCAAATGGTTGATAATGAAAATCCTCTAATCGGCCTACTCGTATGAGGCCAAACACATAATTTGATTATATTATGAGTGAAATGGTCAAGAGGGAAATATCAAGCACATGATTATATGGGACGTAATTGATGATAGAAGAAACAATATGCTCCATCATTCTCTTCACACAATAGGGGATTACCTAAATCCCTATATGTCTTACTCTTGTCATTTTTGTTTCAATGGTAAGGTTATGGGATGATTCTTCAATTTGGTACAAAAGAAGGTACCAAATCTAAAGAAATTCCAAACCATATAGTTTGAAATGAAATCATATAGGAGAATTCTAAAATTATTTGGCTATGACAAGGTTGTGTAGGGAAGGAAAACCGGTTGGTGCAATTTTATTTCTTTTTTGTTTTTTCTATTTGGTAGTAGAGGTAAATGTAACAATATTGGTTTTATTTTGTACGTTTCATTATATTGTTGATGAATAACCAATGTGGAAAATAACAAAGTCTACAAAAATTTGTAATTTTACTACTTATTGAAACATATAGTGATTTATGATGTAAGTTCAATTGGGATGAACTTGAAAAAATATACTCAAAGAAGTGCAACAAGTTGGAATAATTGTCCCTAACTGATATGATTTTTGTCTACTACAATATTTGGTTTTGGATAAAGGAGTTTGTGGAGCTAAGTAATGTTGAGGACATTTTCTTGGATGAAATTGAGCCCATTTCTAAGTGTGTGTTGGAATCCAATAGGATTGTTTTGGAGGTTTTTCTTGGTCGGTTAAATGGTGAGGATGACCAAGAGTAAGAGACACGAGTGCATGTCCAAAAACAACCATTGCAACATGAGTCTAGTGATGCAACAACCCTAGTAATCCACACTAGACATTTGACTCTAGTCAGAAGGCGTTCCACTTCTAGAGGAGGACGTAGTACCTATGCACGTAAAATGAGTAGAGGAAATTTATGGTTTCAATGTTGATAGTAGTACATTTGTATTGGATGTAATTTTTTATGGACGCTTAAATTTTAGCACTACAACTACCGACAGTTAATGTATGATGCAAATTGTAAATGGTTGATCTTGTATATGTATCTTATTTTCACAATTGTGTGGAAATGATTTTCTCTAGTGTTTTTTTTAAGTTTATAATTTAATTTAATGGAAAAAATGAAACCTTATGCATTTAAATAGTGAGTGTCAATTTTTGGTTGAACTAGCTAGTATTTTCTTTACTCAATAATTTGGGACCTATTAACAGGTCAAAATGACATGGGTTCAACAGTAAGGGTTCTCCCAAATAAGAATTCCCTATTAAACTCAAACCATTTGGAGTAGGGAACTCGTTTGGACTATGGCCTAGTGGTCATTGCTTATTGGGTTTCCCCTGTTGTGACTCGTTCCATTGTTTAAGGTTTAATAATTAAGGGATGAAATGAAAGATAACCTAACCTAAATTTAGTTCCTAAATAATTTAACCTATACAAATTGAGAGTAAGAGTAAAGGGGTGAGCAGTGAAATAACAATTGAACATCTACATCCAAAATTCAGGTAATTGTTCTAAGAGGTAGATAAACAATAGACAGAATGAAATCATAAATATTGATGATGATGATGATGATGATTAACATCCATTGATATCAACTTTGGTCTATCGGGCCTTTATAAGAACAGTACTTGGTTTAATTTAAAATCTTGTTCCTGTGCTCAAAAAGCTTGCTAAGAAGCTTTCCAAGTTCACTATAGTTTTGGCAGGTTATGAGGTTATAAGGGTTTTTATTGTAGCAAATACTATGAAACTCGGATCTAATGTGTGTGTAAGCAAGGAAATCTAAGAGAATTTGTTTTTCATCCTCAACTCTCATAGGATCAAACAGATGGAAAACCCTTTCCTCCCATGGAGTTTTAGGAATAGACCAATGCCTTGTTTCGCTATGGAGTTGATGAGAGTTCGTTCTAATCTTGGCTATATTAATTTTATTCTATGAGCTAGTTACTACTGAGAGATAGTTCCGATCTTCCAAGTTAGGATTAATGAACTCCTTATAGTATATTAATTTTGTCTTCACCACTAAATTTTCCTCGCACCAAAATTTCTCTTTAAACTTATAAGCAATAATATTTTTAAAATCATCAATGTTTTGCAAAATTTCGTTTTTTTATTACTGCCCCAATGGTTTAATCAAGCCAAAAGATAAAAAATAATGATGAAATGAGAAACAAAGGGCCATAGCAATAGTCCATTTAGAACTAAAACATTTTTACTTCATAGGTGCATGTGTTGGAGGATCCTAGTAGACTCGTTGACTAGGTGCTCCCAAGCAACCGTAGTCAGGTCGGTCTAGTTTGTCGAATAATTATCCGACTAGACAAGTAGTTATAACTGTATAACTACCTTGTAACCTATATAAATAGGTTGATGAGCCTGAGCTAAAGAGGATGATTTCATACATGATGGTCATATAATAAAGTAATTACCGGGAATTAAGGCACAAAGATTGGATGAAATTACCCCCACATCACAAGAACACAAAGAAAAGAAGATAATTATCCTAATCTGTTATAAGAAAAACAAATCTTTAACAATGCTACAAAAGTATTTGAAGAAATTTCTTCTAAATAAAATACCGCAGAATCCATAAACAAAACACTTAACGGATTATTACAACTTCTAATGAAAGAAGAAGTTGTAGCAAAACTAATCGACTTAATGCATCTTATAAAAAAAATCTAAGGAATGAAAGGATTACCAAAAATATCTATAATTTAAGTTAAAAAGATAAAATTGATATTGATCCCATCGTCGACCTTGAAGTGTAATGGATATACATCTCACAAGTTGTCTTTGACTTTGGGTCATATACCAACATAATGACGAGGTCCACCTGGGAAATATTTGATCGACCACAACCAGTAGAGTCAGACATTTATCTTAAACTTTCTAACAAAGGATTGATTGAACCCATTGGTGTGTGGAAAATGTTAATACTACAATTATGGTTATTTGCACTCATATTGACTTTGAAATCATTGACCCAAGAGAAGGATCCAAATCCTTTCTGGAATTAGTCGTTCGTCCTTGGGGTCAGAAAATTAAAGCCTCTAATTCTTTCGAAAAATAAAGAATAAAATTAAAAGGATAAGGTGTTAACACTAAAAATCGTCCATATAGCTCTCTATGGTCCAAAGCATAATTATACATCATAATCCCACCATTATTTCCTCCATTGTGACCTTTACAATTAAAATTCCACCAAAAATGGTTCAAAACATTATTATTCCTCCCCCCTTAAATACAGGGAAGTTGATAATTTATTATGACATATCCCCACTCCAAAAAGGACCAAAAAACCCTAAAATGAGAATGGGTCAAAAAACCATGGACAATTACCATGTACAATAAAATACCATGGGTAGTTACCATGGGTCAAAAAACCTTGGATCATCCTAAAAATACATTGTGAAGGTCTCCTCTCAAACATTCCTTAATTTGTCAAATTTTCATCATATTCTCGCTTTTTTTCCATCACATCCTTTAGACACAGTATCCCGTGTTGCACATTGAGTTCTCTCTATGTAATCCTTAATCCATTTTCCAGTGACAACCCTTTGTTGGAGATACACAGAGACGAGGATAGTGGGAGCCTACAGACCATTTCTTCAAATGGTTGCAATGGCCCATTTTAAAGGTATTTGTTTTTATTTTATTGCATTAGTTCGCTCAAAATATTAAATTATTATTATTCTTTTGTTATAAGTCAAGGTTGAGAAATCCCTTGCACCATGAACTCTACCCTTATATCCGGTTGATCTAGCGTAGGTGCTTTTGCACGTAGTAGGGGAGAAATCCCCACTACAGTTTTGGCGACTCCACTGTCTCGATCCCCTTGGATCTCTATTTTTTTAGGTGTTTTTACTAGTTTATTGTACTTCGGTATCTTCAGTCGTCACAGATATGATCCCCCTGCAGTAGATCCAAACCATTCTTGTCATAGTTCCTGCCCCATTAGAGGAATTTCAGGGTCTAAAATGGGCCTTACAAGAAAATGAACCAACAATAAATTATTGTGAGTTGGAATTTAAGAACCAAATAGAATTTCAATGAAATTAGTCAACCATAATGGTTGACTTGACATATTTGTCATTAAAAAAACTACTTTTTTCTTTGTATTTTCAACATATCTCCGTATGGTTTTACTCAAATTTTGAGCGGGAGGGCTCGTTGGATGCGGAATTAAATTCCACATGCAATGAGTACCTATAATGCATACTTTTGATGGATATTGCTACCAAACAAATAATAAATACCTAAAAAAATTGACGATGATGTCATCATCACGTTCTTCCAAGTATTTCTTATTTTTCGGGTAGCGAGGTCTATAAAAAGTATGCAGTGTGGGTACTTGCTGGATCCAATGATCCCTCCTGCTCAAAATTTGAGTAAAAACACATGGAGATATGTTGAAAATACAAACAAAAAAAGTACATTTTTTCTTTCTTCTTCTAAAATTATTAAATATTATTTTATTCTTTTAACTATAATTTTATTATTTTCCTTAGGAGGCCCATTTTAGATCTCAAATTTTCTCTAATGCCTCGGCCCAAGATGGAATTTTTTACTTAAAAAACCCCTAGTTACGATTGGATCACACCTATCCAGCATAAAGTTGCGACCTAGGACACACCTTTTTTCTCGATAAGTGCAACCTAGGTCTTGCCTTTTTCCCTGATAAGTGGGACCTAGACCAAAACTCCATATCACACTTGTCCAGGCTTCTGGAGCAATCTCGATCGCTACCATGACCCATTGTTGTGTGACCTACAATGGAAAAACCCTATTTTGTGCAACTTGAGTCTTTCTACTGATTTTTTTCCCAATTGTGATGGTTTTATAGATCTGTGCGACCCCAATTGCACCCGTTCCATCGATAGGTGTGACCTGCAGTTTTTCAATCATTTTTCAATGTTTGAGACCCTTTTCTAGACCCCTTGTCTGTGTTCTACCCCTTCCCCAATTGATTCCTTTCAGATCTGATTGCTTATAGCCCTTAGTTTGTTTTGTGATCCTATTTCCTTTGTATGCGATCCCCCTCAGTCGAGCTTAGTAGGTGAGACCCCCTGTGTGTTTCCTACAACCTATTAAGTTCCTTATACACTCATTTACTTGTGTACATTTTATTTCTGGAAGAATTAGTTGTTTGAAAAATATTTTATTTCATTTACTGTTTTTTTTTTTGCATGTGCATCTCTGCAGTGAGATCGCTGGGGTTTAAACATTACACACCACTTGTGCTCACCTCTCACACCCTAAACAAAAACGCTTGGTTCATGAACCCAAGCGAAGTATAAAATTTAACTTAACTCAACCAACATTGTAACCTCATTTGAGGACCAAAACAATATTATAGTTAATTTAGGACACTAAGAATAGGCATCCAAATAACATCCCTTTTTCACTTACATTTTAGACATAGTTGTTGTCCATTAGAGTACCAAAATCCTCTAGTACTTGTTGACACAGTCATGACCAATCTATCAGAGGCCCCCCCCACTGTATGGGAGTAAGCCACACCGAAGGGGTTCTGAAAGTCAAGGTGGAATACCTCACTCCATTCTGCACTAAAAGCTAACCCTGCATAGTCCTCCTCATGCATGTTGAGGTCCATATCAGGTGTCAAGGACCAAAGGGATGAAGTGCCAGGAAACCATTCAACTCATGGCTTCTGTCAACCTTTTGTGTTTCACTTTGGGTATTCCCATGTGGTACCTTGATCCTTCTACCCCTCCTCTGACTCCACAGATCGTGCTAGCTCTAATCCAACCTATTCAAATGGTGTCACACCCACCTCTTGGTACACAAACAACTGATTATGTTTTACTCCCTCCCCCTCTCCTCCAACGAAGAGTTGGGGAAAGACACCAAAATCCCTGGCATAACCATGTCCTCCTCCTACTTGTGCTCTATGCGATGTCCAAATCCATGCAACACAAAATTGTCACAATTTTCCAATCCTTCGCACCCATATGTGCACAATAATCGAGACTGGTGATGCTCCAGTTTTTAGCATACCAACCATAACCGTGGTTGAAATTATATCGCTACAAACTAACCACCCATGTACACTTTGTGGCATATATGTTCATTATTCACACCATTTCCCAAACTTTACGGAGTACCAGTCACTTCTCAGTGACCTTCACAAGAACCCCCATGAGTCTGAAATCACTATCCTTGAGGAGATACACCCTTCGTCCTCTTCCTTGGACAACAATAACACCATTTGTATGATCTCTACATCTAGTTTTCCTCCCTCCTCATTGAACGTGGAATATCCCCCTGATCTATACCGATGCCAATATCATGACAATAGAGAGATCTTTAAAACCACCACCAATTTTACCCCATTCCATTTAGTCCACAGTGTGGAGTCGGTTCTTCCCATTGAATGTCAGATTCTATCACTCTACTTTACCGTCGAACTTCTACCTGATACTTCACCATTAGAAAAAAACATACTTATGCTTGAAAAAACTGATGAGGACTTTCGCTCTGCTCTCTAAATGATCAAAGAAGCTATGTGGAGAACCTCCTACAATAGACGATGAGAATGCACGATATAACATAAATTATGGATCACATAAGAGATTTTATTAATCATAGGCCACTTTGAGGGGGAAACCTCCTTTTAGTAAGCTCAATACAAAATAACTCTTCTATGCTTTCATTAGCCTCAACACATACTTAAATACTAAGTCTAATCTAAACAACTATTAATCCCCATGAATGTGGGATAATGCAACATATTAACTGGAGGAATTAATAACTATTACTTACTCCCCATGAATGTGGGATAATACAACATACTAATGGGACGAATTACAAAGCATATGTGTCCGACAAAATATACTAACAAAATAAAGAGGGGGCTTGACATGGGTTCTTAGCATCCCCTCCCTCTTAGAAAAAGCTTTGTCCTCAAATCCTTAGATGTGGAAACTGTTGCTGAATATGAAGGAGAAGTTCCCATGTAGAATCCTCTGGTTGCATGTCGTGCCACTGAATTAAGACATCTGTTATGGACTGAGAGAGAAACTGACAAGTGTGCTTATTGAGGATGACCTCCGGTTCCAAAATTATGGATCCTTCTGTATCCATCTCTGGTAAAACAGTTTGTGCTCTGATGTTAGTGCCAATCACTTTCTTGAGACAAGAGACATGAAAGACTAGGTGAATGGGAGAAGATGGAGGAAGTTCCAATTTATAAGCAACAGACCCAATCTTCTGAAGAACTTTATATGGCCCATAGAACTTTATATCCACCTTTTGATGTCCTTTTAATTTTAGGGAGGGTTGCTTGTAATGCTGTAGATGAAGAAAAACCATATCACCGGCTTGAAAGGTGCGCTCAGAATGGTGTTGATCGGCTTACTGCTTCATGCGATTTATTTCCATGTGAATATTCTCTTGCAGAATGTGGAGAATCTGATCATGGTTTCGAAGAACCATGTCAATTTCTTGAACTGGTGAACTATGGGGGGTGTATGGAAGGAGCACTAGGGGTGGTTTCCTGTAAATAGCTTCATATGGAGTAATTTTAGATGTAGTATGGTAGGAAGTATTGTACCACCATTCAACGAGAGGGAACCACTTTTCCCATTGATGTTGTTGTTCAGAGGTGAAGCAACGAAGATAAGTTTCCAAGTATTTGTTGGTGACTTTATTTTGACCATCTATTTGTGGGTGATATCCTGAACTCATTTTCAGCTTGGTTCTAGTGAGGAGAAAGAGTTCGGTCCAAAAATGACTTGTGAAAGTTGCATTGTGGTCTGAGACAATGGAAGAAGGGATGCCTTGAAGATAGAATATCTATTCCATGAAAATTTGTGCTATTGAGGAGGCAGTATATGGATGGATGAGAGCACAAAAATGACTATATTTGGAGAGCTAATCAACCACAACCAATATTATGGTCTTCCCTTCAGATTCAGGGAGACCTTCGATGAAATCCATTGAAATATCTGTCCAAATCCTTGTAGGGATGGGAAAGGGTTCGAGCAAGTCAGGGAGGAGTGTAGTTTCACCCTTATGGTGCTGGAAGGTATCACATTCAGAATCCATCTGTTGAATTTCCCAGTTCATTCCCTTCCAAAAGAAGTTACGTCATGCCCGCTCATACGTTTTGAGGAACCCAAAGTGCCCTACCGGTGGAGAAGCATGGAGTTCATAGAAGACAGCCAGGTGAACATCTGTGCTCTGGGTAAGCACTAGGAAACCCTTGTATCTTAGAGAAGAACTATCCTAAGATTAATGTTGTACAAGAGAAGGATTACTGACCAACTATTGGATGATTTGAGATAAGGAAGAGTCATTGACATATCCTTGATGAACATATTGTAACCAATTTGGAATAGGCATAGAAATAGGTGAAAGAGAATCATGGTCATCAAATGTACAGGAAAGAGAATTTACCACAAGATTGTACTTACACTTCTTGTAAGTGATCTCATAGTCATAACCCATGATTTTTCTAACCCACTTTTTTTGTGTTTGGGATGAGACTCATTGTTCCAGGAAATATTTGAAACTCTGGTGATCAGCCTTGATGCAGACATGATTCCCTAAGAGGTATGGATGCCACTTCTATACGGCATGAAAAATAGCCATCATTTCCTTCTCATATGTAGAGGCGACTAAATTCTTACCAGACAGGGATTTGCTAGTGAACGCAATGGGATGTTCGTCTTGGAGGAGGATAGCACCAAGTCTATTGTCGCAAGAATCACTCTCAATAGTGAAGGGCTTGGAAAAATAAGGCATAGCTAGAACAGGTGTGGTACACATAGCTTGTTTTTGTTTCTCAAATGCACACTCAGCAGCAGGTATCCATGCAAAAGCATCCTTTTTTAGTAGAGTTGTTAATGGAGCTGCAATCTTCCCATAATCCTTGACAAACTTGTGGTATTATCCAGTAAGTCCCAAAAACCCACGAAGGCTCTTCAAGGTTTGAGGATGTGGCCAATTTTTCATGGAATCTATTTTGGCAGGATCGACATGAACCCATTGTGTTGAGACAATATGCCCAATATACTCTACTTCCTAGTGCCAAAAAACACATTTAGATTGTTTGGCATAGAGATGATGATCACAGAAAAGTTGCAATACAAGATCTAGATGTTGGAGATGCTCAGCCCAGGTTTTACTAAGACCAGAATGAAGTTTCGCAAATAGGGCCGAAATATTTTATTCAGCAATGCCTAGAACATGGAAGGATAATTTGTGAGACCAAACGGCATGACTAGAAATTCATAATGGCCATCATGTGTGTGGAAAGCTATTTTATGGATATCATATGCATGGACCCGAATTTGGTGATACCTAGAACGAAGATCCAACTTGGAGAAAAAATGAACACCATGGAGCTCATCCAGAAGCTCATCAACAACAGGATTTGGAAACTTATCCTTGATTGTGATGTGATTAAGTGCTTGAAATTCAATGCAAAGGCGCCATGACCCATATTTTTTCCATACTAGAAGGACCAATGAAGAGAAGGAACTAGTGCTAGGGCAAATAACACCTTGCTTCAGTAAGTCGGGAACACACATATCAATTTTTGTCTTGTGGTGAAAAGGGTAGCAATAGGGCTTGATGTTGGGAGGGATGCTTCTAGGAAGGAGAAAAATATGATGGTATTCATGTCGAGAATGTGGTAATCCCACTGGCTCAGCAAACACACATGCATATTGATCCAAAATTTGTTGGAGATCCAATGGAGTAGTTGAGACTGCTGAAGGTTGTATCTGAATGAAATGGAGTTGAGAGATGACACCATGTGAACTTTTCTTAACAAGCTTTTCCATTCGATGCAAACTAATGAGGCTAAGAGACCCTGGTTGTAAGCCCTGCAATGTGTGTTTGGTACCATTGATTGAAAAATGCATCCAAATTTCAGCAAAATCCCATAAAATGGGTCCAAGTGTGCGTAACCATTAAGCGCCCAAAACCACATCACATCTGCCTAAGGGTAAGGAAAACATGTCAGAGCGTAATTTATAATCCCCCATCGATATGCACACATTACGACACTCCCCTTTGCAAGGTAAGGTTCCCCAATTGGAAACAACGATGTCAAAGTTGGAGCAAGGATGGACAAAACAATCATCCTATTTGGCGATCCTCAATGAATTTTTGAGTGCTACCAGAAGCAATGAGTATTGTAAGAGGGATTTTTTTGAAGAATCCTTTGACCCACATGGTTTGTGGGGTGGTGACTATGGCTACGGCATGGAGAGATATCTCTAGTTGGTTGTATGGAGCAAGAAGTTGGTGAATGTCACCATCATCATCTACTGGATCTTGAGTATCATAAAAAAAATTAGGTGCAGGTGGAGAATCCACATCCAAGAGATAGATCTTTTTCTCAACACATCTATGTCCCTGGGTGAATTTCTTGTCACAATTATAACAAATCCCTTTTTCCCGAAGTTCCCGCATCTTTGCTTCAGAGAAATGCTTGATAGGAGTGGTTCTAGGAGCTGGCAGATTGTGGGTTCTTTGGGGAACCAAAGGTCTGAATGGAACAAGAGTGGATTTGGAGCATTGTTGAGCCCTGATATTGTTAGCTACTAGCTTAGCCAACCCTAGGGCTTCCATCATTGTGTTGGGGTAGAACATTTTAACCTCAGATCATATTGCATCCTTCAAACCATTGATAAAACAACTCGGGTAGCATGCATCAGGAAATCCCTCGGTCTGATTGGCTAGTTTCTCAAATTATGTATGATACTCCTGCACAGTGCTAGTTTGGTGAAGTTTGGTGAGTGTACCTGTGAAGTCATCAAAAGCACTAGGGCCAAATCAATGCAAAAGGAGTTGGGAAAAATCTGTCCAGTTTGGATCTACATGAGCCTGATGTACCAACGGAACCATTGAAGTGCTTCATGGTCCAAATGAAAGGATGCAAGGGGGAATTTATTGACATCAAAAGTGTTATGCAAACTGAAATATTGTTCTACCCTGTAAATCCATCCAGTCGGACCATCACCATTGAAGTGAGGAAAATCCATCTTCGGCCCACGGAAGTTTCTAGACGACGAGAACCCAGTGTCTGCAAGAGACTCAGGCTGGTGACGCCTGTTCATGGGTGAATGCTGAAGATTGAGGACGAGAAATTTTTTATCTAGATCCTCAAGTTTGGACTTGACGGCGGTAAGTTATTCGTTCATTTGTTTAGTTGCTCCGGTGTGGGTGACAACCATAAGCAGTTTTTTTTAATTTTTTTTCAGGTAAAGGGTAGAAAAACAAAAATGGAAAGGTTTTAGAAAAGGATATTTTTGATTCGGGAAACATTCAGGGGGGTAGTTGGGGTTTGACAGGGTTTTGGACACTTTATTAGGGACAAGAAGCAGAAAATGTGAATTTCAGAGGTGGGATGAAGGAATTGGAAAATTTGTCAAAGAGGGACAATGAAGTAGAAATGGAAAACGAACATTGTGGAAAAATTTGAAGGCGATTGGGTGAGAATCAGAGAAGTTATGACAAACCTTGAAAACAAACAAATGTGGAATTTCAGCCTTCAAGAAGTGAAATTGGCGATAGGGTCCTCAATGAAGGAATATGCAGAATGGTATTACGGGGGTTACAATGAAGTTTCAAGGGAAACAGAGCTAAATCAAGGAAGATATGGCTAAAAAATAGAAAATTATCTTGTTTTTTTTTTAAGAAGAAATCATTTGTGGTGGTGCTAGAAAGTTGTGCTTTATCAACTTGAAATGGAGTAAATGATCTGTGAAAATTATGGAATTTTACGTGTTATCAACTATAAATAGATATGGACCCCAGGTATATTCGGCTTCCTAATGGTTCAAAGGTAGTCACTTGGCCACCAAGGCTGTCTCAGGCTTGAGTATTGAGGTAGTACCCCTCACTTCACGGCGCAGGTAAAACTGCTAACCGCTTGGCTAAAAATGACATCTCTTTGGTTTTTCTCAAGGATGGGAATCTAGTCAATATAGTGAGGGTTGTTTCCCTTTTCGCTTGGCAGGTCCTCTTAATGGCCAGCTACTTCGGGGTTCCTGTGGTACTCCTCACAATGAGTTTTAGGGCTATTCCCAAGTACTTCCCATAGTTAAGTGGATAGATTTTAGTGCCTGATCCAAAGGAATAATATCGCTGCAAGAAGAAGAACAATTGTAAGGCTCACAGTGCTAGGAAGCACTGCAGAAAAAAACATTTCTAGAAATTCCACCCAATGATCCCAAGAAAGTGCTCTAATACCAGATGTGGAGAACCTCCTGCAATAAATGATGAGAATTCATGATATAATAGAAATTATGGATCACAAGAAGAGATTTTATTAATCGCAGGCCACTTTGAGGGGGCAACCTCCTTTGAGCAAGCTCAATACAAAATAACTCTTCGACGCTTTCATTAGCCTCAACACATACTTATATACTAAGTCTAATATAAACAACTATTACTCCCCATGAATGTGGGATAATGCAACATATTAACTAGATGACTTAACAACTATTACTTACTCCCCATGAATGTGGGATAATACAACATAATAATGGGACGACTTACAAAGCATATGCATTTGACAAAATATAATAACAAAATAAAGACGGGGATTGACATGGGTTCTTAACACGCTAAGACCTGGTTGAAGTCCCATTATTATTTCCATGTTCACCCATGCACATTTAGTGAGGGGAACCTTGTCCTTGTCTATGTGGCATGGCCCTTATGTCATTCATCGATGCCTCAGCAAGGGGGCATATCTCCTCGTTGACTTTGATGGTCGCCTCTTGAATAATCCCAATAATGGGATCTACCTCAAGAGATTCTACACCTGAAGTCACCCACCCTACATGACCTTTTTTAGTATTTATAATCCCCCCTTGACCAAACTATCTATTAGATTATTTTAGCCTAAATTAGGAGTTTTATTTAATTTATTGGGTCCACTAGTACCATTGGGTCCAGTTAGCCTAATGGGGCCACATGTACCAGTTACTAGAGTGCGGGGAACACTGATAGAGGATAAATTCCATTGAATGCTCTTGCATGCATCAGTTTAGGCGCCTCCTAAACCAATCCCTACATTTTAGGAGCCACTAGGAGTCCTGACACTAGCCTCCTTCAGTCAGTTGGAGTTGGAACTAATTAAGCTTAGTTATTTTCCAGTTACTTTAATTTAGATCCCAATAAGCTCAGTTAGCACCAATTAGACATGACTGCATGTGGATAAGGCGCTTTCCCTCACCTATCACTTCATTTAGACTAATTTAACTGATTATTACTGATTGTGTGACTTGATTAGACATTTGTAGTTAACCATTTGGACTCCGATATTGATTGAGACATCCTCAGTTAGCTATTTAGTCAGATATAGTCACATCCAATTGGTAGATTCAAATTCATCCCTAATGAATTCAAATTCTTCCTTATGTAACACTATTGTAACATTGGATTAATTAATGACAATGATATTGTAATTATATGAGCTATAATCATTTGTTTCCCATGTGGTTTGATTTGTTATTTTTGTATCTTCATTCCTCTTTTAATACATCAATAATATTGGACTCATTGCTTGATGATCTAAATGACATGACAATTTTAACATGGTATTGAACCCACCTCAAGCAAGCTTCATGTTTGAGTGCTCTCCATTGAACACTAGAAGCAACTGGGTTTCGACATAAGTCCCCAAAAAGGGTACCTTGCTCCCTCTGAATTTATTCATAGTGGCGGTGCATGTGTGACAGAACTTGGGAAAGTGTTCATGTTGAGAGGGAATGAATGATTCTAAATTTGAATGTTTTAGTGTTTTGCAGTGAAATTTTACAGGAGCTATGTAGCTTGTGTGAATATTTGTGTTTTTTCAGTAGGAGAATTATGGATTCTCTACCTTCTACTCCTTGATCCTAACACCCTTCAATTATCTTGATTGGAGGGAAGATATGAAAGTCTCCTTGTGCAACAAGGGATACTTCTGGATAATGCTTGGAAGGGAGGTTGAGAGACATCATCCAGTTGAGAGAAACAAGTTTATGAACTGCTTAGATGAATATTTCGATTATCTATGCACTCATATATCCAGAGATCTCCTCTTCCACCTTGAAAGTTTGAGGAATCCCAAAGAATCCTGGGAGAATAAAGATGAGCTTTGGGGACATCTCCTAGAGAATGAGCTGGTAGCCTTACATCCCAACAACTTCGAAATTATAGAGAAATTATTTACTAAATTCAAGTCTCTTGCACTTTAATGCAAACTGTGTGGAATAGAAAGAAAGGATGATCAAAATGTGCTCTCCTTTCTCAGGAAACTTGGTCCTGAGTATTTTGTATTTGTTTCAATATTACATTCCAAAAAGGATTCCTTTCCTGATTGGAAAATTTCTTCACTTGATCCTTTTCCAAGTGCCTAATCAAAGAGCAAGATAAGTTGATCTGGATGGGAGTCATCAATACCTCCAAAGATCAAGCTTTCCTGGTGATAGACTCTACCAAAGCACAAGATAAATGGAAATATAAAGGAAAGGATCCTAAAGAAGATGTTTCGAAGCCTAAACAAAATCAGAAAACTTATGAAGGCGCTTCAATATCTAAGAAAAAGAAGTTCAAAAAGAAGATGTGTCCCTATTGTATGAGGAGTTTTTACCTTGAAGACTCTTTTATGAAGAAGCAAGTAGATCAGCTGATTGCTCTCCTCAAACAGAATAGCATTTTTCTCCCACAAGGAGCAAAGAAGTCTGATGAGGAACATAAAAGGTTCCATGCTTTGAAATCTTTCCTACCTCGGTCAACAGCCTATTTGATTGATTATGGAGCATCCAACCACATGGTTTCTTCCAAGGATTTCTTCTCCACTCTCAACATCAAATAAGGGCCCACTATTCACATGGGAGATTATTCCCAAATTTCAACAGCAGGAAGAGGCACCATCAAAATCCAGCATGGTGATTTTAGATATGTCCTCTATGTGCCCTCCCTTGTAGCTAATATGTTTTTTGTATATCAGATGACTCACACTGGCTCACCAAAGAAAGTGTTGTTTGGACCTAACTGAGTAGAGATCACAAATATCTCAACTGGTGAGATTGTAGTGAAAGGAATATATGATCATGCCTCCAAGGCATATATTTTCTCTCACTTCATGCCATACACAATTCCAGCACAACCACAGCTTCCATTTGAAGTAGATGAAGGTGTAAACATCCCTTCACTTCCTATTGCAGATATAACATTATTGCTGACATTTCAGATTCATATTCATAAGAGGAGGAACACCAGCATGATCCATATATTTATCTTACACCTCAAAGATATCTATATCCATATCTAGCATCTACCTTATTTCAGCAGCCTAAATGGGATCAACAACTCATAGAAGCAACTAGAAATGGTGTTGTGGATCTAGATGACAAGAGAAGACCAAGGTCCCACTATCAGAAGGAGAGTGTTGCACCATCCCACACAGATCCACTTCTTCCTGAGAGGTGTTTTATGATGTTGGAGTCAGATCCTCAATCCTTTAAGGAATCTTTCCATGACCCTATATTATTTTAACCTCAGATCATATTGCATCCTTCAAACCACTGATAAAACAACTCGAGTAGAATGCATAAGGAAATCCCTCGGTGTGATTGGCTAGTTTCTCAAATTATGTTTGATACTCCCGCACAGTGCGAGTTTGGTGAAGTTTGGTGACTGCACCTGTGAAGTCATCAAAAGCACTAGGGCCAAATTGATGCAAAAGGAGTTGGGAAAAATCTGTCCAGTTTGGATCTACATGAGCCTGATGTACCAATGGAACCATTGAAGTGCTTCATGGTCCAAATGAAAGGATGCAAGGGGGACTTTATTGACATCAAAAGTGTTATGCAGACTAAAATATTGTTCTACCCTGTAAATCCATCCAGTCGGATCATCACCATTGAAGCGAGGAAAATCCATCTTCGGCTCGTGGAAGTTTCTAGATGACGAGAACCCAGTGTCTGCAAGAGACTCAGGCTGGCGACGGCTGTTCATGGGTGAATGCTGAATATTGAGGCCGAGAAATTTTTTATCTAGATCCTCAAGTTTGGACTTGACGGTGGCAAGTTATTCGTTCATTTGTTTAGTTTCTCCGGTGTGGGTGACAACCATAAGCAATTTTTTTAATTTTTTTTCAGGTAAAGGGTAGAAAAACAAAAATGGAACAGCTTTAGAAAAGGATATTTTTGATTCGGGAAAAATTCAGGGGGGTAATTGGGGTTTGACGGGGTTTTGGACACTTTCATAGGGACAAGAAGCAGAAAATCTGAATTTCAGAGGTGGGATGAAGGAATTGGAAAATTTGTCAAAGAGGGACAATGAAGTAGAAATGGAAAATGAACATTGCGAAAAAATTTGAAGGCGATTGGGTGAGAACCAGAGAAGTTATGACAAACCTTGAAAACAAACAAATGTGGAATTTTGGTCTTCAGGAAGTGAAATTGGGGATAGGGTCCTCAATGAAGAAATATGCAGAATGGTTATATGGGGGTTACAATGAAGTTTCAAGGGAAACAGAGCTAAATCAAGGAAGATATGGCTAAAAAATAGAAAATTATCTTGTTTTTTTTTAAGAAGAAATCATCTATGGCGGTGCTAAAAAATTGTGCTTTATCAACTTGAAATGGAGTAAATAATTTGTGAAAATTATGGAATTTTGCATGTTATCAACTATAAATAGATATGGACCCCAGGTATATTCAGATTCCTAATGGTTCAAAGGTAGTCACTCGGCCACCAAGGCTGTCTCAGGCTTGAGTATTGAGGTAGTACCCCTCACTTCACGGTGCAGGTAAAACTGCTAATTGCTTGGCTAAAAATGACATCTCTTTGGTTTTTCTCATGGATGGGAATCTAGTCAATCTAGTGGGGGTTGTTTCCCTTTTCGCTTGGTAGGTCCTCTTAATGGCCAGCTACTTCGGGATTCCTGTGGTACTCCTCACAATTATTTTTAGGGCTATTCCCAAGTACTTCCCATAGTTAAGTGGATAGATTTTAGTGCCTGATCAAAAGGAATAATATCACTGCAAGAAGAAGAACAATTGTAAGGCTCACAGTGCAAGGAAGCACTGCAAAAAAAAACATTTCTAGAAATTCCACCCAATGATCCCAAGAAAGTGCTCTAATACCAGATGTGGAGAACCTCCTGCAATAAACGATGAGAATGCATGATATAATAGAAATTATGGATCACAAGAAGAGATTTTATTAATCGCAGGCCACTTTGAGGGGGCAACCTCCTTTGAGCAAGCTCAATACAAAATAACTCTTCGACGCTTTCAATAGCCTCAACACATACTTATATACTAAGTCTAATATAAACAACTATTACTCCCATGAATGTGGGATAATGCAACATATTAACTAGATGACTTAACAACTATTACTTACTCCCCATGAATGTGGGATAATAAAACATATTAATGGGACGAATTACAAAGCATATGCGTTTGACAAAATATACTAACAAAATAAAGAGGGGGATTGACATGGGTTCTTAACAAGCTAAGACCAGGTTGAAGTCCCATTATTATTGCCATGTTCACCCATGCACATTTAGCGAGGGGGACCTTGTCCTTGTCTATGTGGCATGGCCCTTATGTCATTCATCGATGCCTTAGCAAGGGGACATATGTCCTCGTTGACTTTGACAGTCGCCTCTTGAATAATCCCCATAATGGGATCTACCTGAAGATATTCTATGCCTGAAGTCGCCCACCCTACATGACCTTTGTTAGGATTTATAATCCCCCCTTGACCAAACTATCTATTAGATTATTTTAGCCTAAATTAGGAGTTTTATTTAATTGATTGGGTCCACTAGCACCATTGGGTCCAGTTGGCCTAATGAGGCCACATGTACCAGTTACTAGAGTGTGGGGAACACTGCTAGAGGATAAATTCCACTGAATGCACTTGCATGCATCAGTTTAGGCACCTCCTAAACCAAACCCTACATTTTAGGAGCCACTAGGAGTCCTGACACCAGCCTCCTTCAGTCAGTTGGAGTTGGAACTAATTAAGCTTAGTTATTTTCCAGTTACTTTAAGTTAGATCCCAATAAGCTCAGTTAGCGCCAATTAGACATGACTGCATGTGGATAAGGTGCTTTTCCTCACCTATCACTTCATTTAGACTGATTTAACTGATTATTACTTATTATGTGACTTGATTAGACATTTGTAGTTAACCATTTGGACTCCGATATTGATTGAGACATCCTCAGTTAGCTATTTAGTCAGATATAGTCACATCCAGTTGGTAGATTCAAATTCATCCCTAATGAATTCAAATTATTCCTTATGTAACACTATTGTAACACTGGATTAATTAATGACAATGATATTGTAATTATATGAGCTATAATCATTTGTTTCCCATGTGGTTTGATTTGTTCTTTTTGTATCTTCATTCCTCTTTTAATACATCAATAATATTGGACTCATTGCTTGATGATCTAAATGACATGACAATTTTAACATGGTATTGAATCCACCTCAAGCAAGCTTCATGTCTGAGTGCTCTCCATTGAACACCAGAAGCAACTGGGTTTTGACATAAGTCCCCAAAAAGGGTACCTTTCTTCCTCTGAATTTATTCATAGTGGCGGTGCAGGCGTGACAGAACTTGGGAAAGTGTTCATGTTGAGAGGGAATGAATGATTCTAAATTTGAATATTTTGCAGTGAAATTTTATAGGAGCTGTGTAGCTTGTGTGAATATTTGTGTTTTTCCAGCAGGAGAATTATGGATTCTCTACCTTCTACTCCTTGATCCTAACACCCTTCAATTATCTTGATTGGAGGGAAGATATGCAATTCTCCTTGTGCAACAAGGGATACTTCTGGATAATGCTTGGAAGGGAGGTTGAGAGACATCATCCAGTTGAGAGAAACAAGTTTATGAACCGCTTAGAGGAAGATTTTGGTTATCTATGCACTCATATATCCAGAGATCTCCTCTTCCACCTTGAAAGTTTGAGTAATCCCAAATAATCCTAGGAGAATAAATATGAGCTTTGGGGACATCTCCTAGAGAATGAACTGGTAGCCTTACATCCCAACAACTTCGAAATTATAGAGAAATTATTTACTAAATTCAAGTCTCTTGCACTTTAATGCAAATAGTGTGGAATAGAAAGAAAGGATGATCAAAATGTGCTCTCCTTTCTCAGGAAACTTGGTCCTAATTATTTTGTATTTGTTTCAATATTACATTCCAAAAAGGATTCCTTTCCCGATTGGAAAATTTCTTCGCTTGATCCTTTTCCAAGTCCCTAATCAAAGAGCAAGATAAGTTGATATGGATGGGAGTCATCAATACCTCCAAAGATCAAGATTTCCTGGTGATAGACTCTATCAAAGCGCAAGATAAATGGAAATATAAAGGAAAGGATCCTAAAGAAGCTGTTTCGAAGCCTAAACAAAATCAGAAAACTTATGAAGGTGCTTCGAGATCTAAGAAAAAGAATTTCAAAAAGAAGATGTGTCCCTATTGTATGAGGGGTTTTTACCTTGAAGACTCTTTTATGAAGAAGCAAGTAGATCAGCTGACTGCTCTCCTCAAACAGAATAACATTTTTCTCCCACAAGGAGCAAAGAAGTCTGATGAGGAACATAAAAGGTGCCATGCTTTGAAATCTTGCCTACCTCAGTCAACAGCCTATTTGATTGATTATGGAGCATCCAACCACATGGTTTCTTCCAAGGATTTCTTCTCCACTCTCAACATCAAAGAAGTGCCCACTATTCACATGGGAGATGATTCCCAAATTTCAGCAGCAGGAAGAGGCACCATCAAAATCCAGCATGGTGATTTTAGATATGTCCTCTATGTGCCCTCCCTTACAGCTAATATGTTTTTTGTATATCAGATGACTCACACTGGATCACCAAAGAAAGTGTTGTTTGGACCTAACTCAGTAGAGATCACAAATATCTCAACTGGTGAGACTGTAGTGAAAGGAATATCTGATCATGCCTCCAAGGCATATATTTTCTCTCACTTCATGCCATACACAATTCTAGCACAACCACAGCTTCCATTTGAAGCAGATGAAGGTATAAAAATCCCTTCACTTCCTATTGCAGATATAACTTTATTGCTGACATTTCAGATTCATATTCATAAGAGGAGGAACACCAGCATGATCCATATATTTATCTTACACCTCAAAGATATCTAGATCCATATCTAGCATCTACCTTATTTGAGCAGCCTAAATGGGATCAACAGCTCATAGAAGTAGCTAGAAATGGTGTTGGGGATCTAGATGACAAGAGAAGACCGAGGTCCCACTATCAGAAGGAGAGTGTTGCACCGTCCCACACAGATCCACTTCTTCCTTAGAGGTGTTTTATGATGTTGGGGTCAGATCCTCAATCCTTTAAGGAATCTTTCCATGACCCTAGATGGCAGGAAACCATGGATGAGTATTTTGATTTGCTACATGAAAATAAAACCTAGTAACTTGTCTCCTTACCTCCAAGAAGGAAGCTTTTTTAGTGCAAATGGATCTACATGACCAAGGTGGATTGAAATGGAACCACAACCAAGTACAAGGATCGATTGGTGTCCAAAGGATACTCTCAAATTCAAGGTTTGGACTTCAATGAGACATTCTCTCTAGTAGCTAGAATGGATTCCATCAGGATTGTCTTGGTTGTTGCAGCTTCCAAAAGATAGGAGGTACATCACATGGAAGTGAAAAGTGCCTTCCTTCATGGTGATTTGGAGGAAGAGTTATACATGAAACAAACTGAGGGGTTTATTGATGATCCTTCCTTAGTTTTCATACTGAGGAAATCAATGTATGGACTCAAACAAGCCCCAAGTGCATGGTACTCCAAGATGGATTCCTTCCTCACATCTCAGAAATTTGAAAGGTGCAAATCAGATTGCAATGTCTACATGCAGAAGAAAGAGGGATTCTTGATTTTGATTGTATTGTATGTGGATTACTTGCTCATTACTAGAAGATCTGCTACTGGATTGAGAAGCATAAAGTATACTCTAAACAAAGCATTCACTATGAATGACCTAGGACTATTAAGACAGTTCATTGGTCTCGAAGTAAGTCAAAAGAATTCAAGAATCATGATCTCACAGTCTAGGTATTCATCAGACATGCTTAAAATATTCCACATGGAGGATTGTAAGGAATCTCCCTTTCCCTTTCTATCTGGCATTGGGCTTGAAGAAGGTCGTTCCACACATTTGGTAGATAGCACTCTCTATAGATAGCTCATTGGGAGCCTTTTGTATCTTACACATTCGAGACCAGACATATCCTATGATGTGAGTTCTACTTCCAGGTACATGAAGGAGCCACATGAGCTACACTGGAAGGCAACAAAGAGGATCTTACACTATGTACAGGGTAGTATATATTATGGGATCCACTATGCAGCTGGAGCATAACTTGATCTCATAGGATTCACAGGATCAGACTGGGAAGGAGATGGAAATGATAGGAAATCCACCTAGGGTTTTGTATTCATGCTTGGATTTGGGCCAATTTGTTGGTCCATCAATAAAGAAGCAACACTCTCACTCTCTTCAGCATAATTAGAGTGTCATGTCCCCGCACCTCTACCAGGGAGAGAACGTGACTATGCTGCTATCAATCTAGGCAACTAGCCCCATGAACATGATAATTAAAATTTAAATGCATTGAAGATAACATATATATATGCCTAATGAAATTTATAGTGGAAGCATACACATTCATTCAAGCATTCAACACATTAGACATGTTCATCATATTTTCATTAAGCAAATATGAATGCAGATATTAACACAAAGATACTTATCTTATGAAGAAGCTTCCCCGCAACTAGCTATGTCACTGCAATGTTCCACCCAACCATAGGCCAGTGTGCTACTTACTCTCTCATCATCACTAACCCCCCCCCTCTCGAGCTAGGAATTATTTTTACAAGGAACTAGGGGACACAGAATTACAAATAGAAAGGCCAAACACTCAAAGTCAAGCCAATAACCACATCCAAACATAGTCAGCCTACTAACAGATGGATTCTTGGACTTACTCAGCCAAGTTATCACTGGGATGCACTACACAACAAAATGCAAGTTCTAGGTATGAACCATAAACATCCTGGGAACCCAAACCGACATGCCAAATGGGGATAATAGCCCTGTGACCAAAATCGATTTCACAGAATGTTCTTGGCTCCACGTGGGCAAGAAAATGACTCAACATCCACTCATACAATTGTGGTGTCTTCTCCAATTCGCTGGGAATTACCAAAACAATTTCCATCTTGGAAAAACAACGAGGAAATGAAGCAGAATTGTGGGGGAGGAAACCCAACCACTGATCATTCCAAAAAAAATGATTTCCCAGTCTGGGATAATGAAGTTAATGGCTTCCCACATGAGGGAAAACACACACAATATACCAAAAACATGAATGCCACTCATAGGAATCTCCCAAATGCTTGAGAGAGCCCCAAAGTGGATGAATGATGGGTGAGAAAAACACCCAGGAGTCCCCAATCATGAAGGAAGAACACAATATACTAAAAACGTGGAGGAAAATAGTTCTCCAATCTTCCAATGCATGAGTAAAATGGATCACGTGAGTTAATGATGAAAAATTCCTGTGCATGAGTATTATATGGCTGCTCTCTTCCATGTGAGGGTAAAATGGATGAAAACCTTCCCCTTGGGAAAGCGTGTGGTCAAGGTGTATATGCCTACCATAATTGACGGCTGCCCATACTCCCCAAGCCCCAAGGCAATAACTGCCTAACTAACTCCTTGGAGAATTAAGTTGGTGGTTGAATAAGACAAGGAAGGTGGTTGGTAGCTGATGGGTTCTCCTTTTGAAACTTGGCTTCTCCCCATTGGATCAAGGTTAAACATCCCCCCCCCCTTTATCCTTAGTAAATCATGCCCTCATCTCTTTAATGTTGCATTGACATAGCTAGTTGTGGGTGTTTAATTAATTGCATATTTACATGATGTAGAAATTATATTGTGCCATCAACTAACATGATAACCATCGACATCGATTTTAACTATCAAAACGTAGAACACTAAATATATGGTGGGGGCTTTGCCTTAAGCTCCACACCATGATTTACTAATGCTATTTACATCCTTTATAGTTTAATGAAATTGGGGTATTACACAGAGTACCAGGGAGCTGTGAATGCATCTATTCAGGAAGTTTTTCTACATGGAATATTGACAGAGTTTGGGATTCAGAATTCACCTACAGTGTATATTTATTGTGACAACTAGAGTATAATCAAAATTTCCAGTGATCTAGTTCATAAGTAGAGTACAAAGCACATAGAGGTTTACATGCACTACATCCGGGAACTGGTGCATGACAGAACCATCACACTACACTACTATCATACAGAGGATCAGATTGTAGATATTTTCACCAAGTCTTTCATAGAAAAGAGATTTTCCTTTCTCATGTCTCTTTTAGGTGTTAAGGCTTGACTCTCAGTTCCTATTTCTGCTTGTTTTGAGGGAGGGTTTTTCCCATGAGGTTTTCCCATATTACCTCGATTTATTAAGTAGCATTTTTATCTTTTAGATTTTACATGGGTGGCTTTTGGCCTTGTTTCTAGGGCCCAAAGTTTTCCAAGTTAGGATTCAGGGGGGGTGTTAGGATTTATAATCCTCCCTTGACCAAATTGTCTATTAGATTATTTTAGCCTAACTTAGGAGTTTTATTTAATTAATTGGGTCCACTAGTAACATTGGGTCCAATTGGCATAATGGGGCCATCTCTACCAGTTACTAGAGTGTGGGGAACCCTAATAGAGGCTAACTTCCACTGAATGCACTTGCATGCATCCGTTTAGGCACTTTCTAGACTAATCCCTACATTTTAGGAGCCACTGGGAGTCCCGAAACCAACCACCTTCAGTCAGTTGGAGTTGGAACTAGTTAATCTTAGTTACTTTCAGTTAGATCACAATTATCTCAGTTAGTGCCAATTAGACATGAATTCATGAGGATAAGGTGATTTTCCTCACCTACCACTTCAGTTAGACTGAGTTAACTAATTATTAATAATTTTGTGACTTGATTAGACATCTAGTGTTAACCATTTTGACTCCGATATTGATTGAGACATCCTTAGTTAGCTAGTCAGCCATACATAGTCACATCAAGTTGGTAGATTCGAATTCATCCCTAATGAATTAAAATTCTTCCTTATGTAACACTATTGTAACACCAGATTAATTAATGACAATGATATTGTAATTATCAGAGCTATACTCATCTGTTTCCTATGTGGTTTGATTAGTTCATTGTGTATCTTCATTCCTCTTTTACTGCATCAATAATATTGGACTCACTGCTTGATGATCTAAATGGAAAAACAATTCTAACAACCTTTTATCATAGTTCTTCTTTCTTGGTTTGCATTGTTTTTGTTAGGTATAACTCCCGATTTAATATATTACATAGCCAAATGCATATATTTATACAATTTCAAGGGACGATTGTGTTTCACCTTCCACCCAACCTTTTTGGCTTCCTGACTATTTAGTTTTCTTTATTTATTTACAATAATCCCTAATGGATTATATTCTAACAATCCCCCTCTTAATCCGAAGGGGTGTTCGTAAGTCCGAGCATGTTTCTGAATCTTTCAAACTTTTCTCGTCCAAGCGCTTTGGTGAAGATGTCTGCAACTTGATCATTTGTGGAACAATGTCGAAGATGGACTGTTTTGGCCTCTACATGATGTCGACTCAAATGATACTTTGTGTTGATGTGTTTGGTTCGATCATGGAATCTAGGATTCTTAGCCAGCTTGATTGCAGAAGTATTGTCGACCAACAATGGAGTGGAGTTCTCTTGTTTTTCTTGCAAATCTTCAGGTATATTCCTAAGCCATAGTATTTCTTTCATTGCTTCAGCTGCAACCACATATTCTGCTTCTGTTGTTGAATATGCCGGAACTGACTGTTTGCGTGATCTCCATGAGACAGCTGCTGATCCAAGACTCATAGTGTATCCAGAAGTTGATACTCATGTCTCCTTATCGCCATCAAAATATGAATCTGAGTATCCAATAAGTTTGAAGTCATCCACTTTAGAGTACTTGAGTCCAACGTCTTGAGTCCCCTTCAAGTATCTTAGAACTCTTTTTGCAGCTGACCAGTGTCCTTCACAAGGTTTATGCATGAACCTTGAAAGTATGCCAACAACATAAGAAATATCTAGTCTAGTTGTTGTAAGGTAGATAAGACTTCCTACAAGTTGTCGATACTTGGTCGCATCCTCGAATTCTTTTCCTTCGCTTGATGTGAGATTCATTTTCTGTTCCATTGGAGTAGATATAGGATTGCATTCTGTCATGCAAAATTTGTTTAGTAGTTCTCCAACATATTTTTTCTGAGATAGGAATATGTACTTAGGATGTTGAGTGACTTCAATTCTTAAGTAATAGTGGAGATGTCCCATATCTGTCATTTCAAAGATCTTTTTCAAATCTTTCTTTATGGATGATATATAGCTCTCATTGTTCCCTGTCATCAAAATATCATCTACATACACCACAAGATACACAACAGATCTTCCAACTTTGTTTATAAACAGTGTTACATCATCAAGATAAAAATGTTCGAAATTTAACTTCAAAAGATGCTCGGTTAACTTTTCATACCATGTGTGAGGCGCTTGTTTTAGGCCATACAAGGATTTGACAAGCTTGCATACCTTTTGTTCTTTTCCTTTCACAACAAAGCCTTCTGGCTGAGACATGAAGACATTCTCTTTCAAGTCTCCATTCAAGAAAGCAGTCTTCACATCCATTTGATGAACTTTCCACCCTTTCTGAGCAGCTAAAGAGAGTAAGGTACGGATGGTAGCCCATTTGCTATAGGAGAAAATGTTTCTTCATAGTCAATTCCTTCTTACTCTGCATAGCCTTTTGCTACAAGCCTCGCTTTGTGCTTTTCAAGTGAGCCATTTGATCTGTATTTGTTCTTGTACACCCACTTGCAGCCAATTGGTTTGGTTCTAACTGGAGGGTCAACCAGCTTCCAAGTTCCATTCTTTATGAGTGCATCATACTCATTTTGCATAGCTTCTTTCCACTCAACTCGAGTAGAAGCTTCTTCAAAGGAAGTTGGTTCAAAGTTAGCAGATAAATTAAATTCACAATCAAATGATACATCCATGCCATCACCTGAATTATCTGCTCCTCCTCCATCTTCTTGTCTTTTCGAACTTCTCGTTCCTATCTTTCCAACTTCATCTAGATGGACACTTTCAAGTGTCTTTGTATCCCATTTAGGAATCTTCCATGATGGTCCTGGTTGATCAGCTGGTGGAGCTTCATCATTGATTGAGAGTCTTTCAATTCTCTCAATCACATCATCAAGTTGAACCTCTTGTTCAATTGAAGTAGCAAAAATTTCTTCATGTGGGGGAGTTGGTGCTTCATATGGAAATTCCAAAGGTTGATCCAGAATAGGAATCCCCCCTTCAAGGTTTGGAATTTCATATTCATTTTCAGAATATGTCTTTGGATGAGGATAACTTTCCAAATGGTCAAGCTGTCTCTCAATGGACTAGTCATTTTTATTAGTTTCAAGAAAAATGGCATCTCTGGAAATAACAAATTTCTTGTTTACCTCATCATATAGACAGTATGCCTTGGAGTATTCTTCGTACCCCAGGAAAATACATTTTCTGCTTCGAGCACCAAGCTTGTTTCTTTGCTCCTTTGGAATCAAGGCATAACAGGTGGAACCAAAAACTCTGAGATGCCTGATTGAAGGGAGATGGCCAAACCACATTTCATGTGGAGTCTTGTTATCAAGAGCATTTGAGGGACTTCTAATTCTCAAATATGCTGCACATTTTACTGCGTCACCCCAAAACATTAGTTTTACATTCTTGAAAAACATCATTGAGCGAACCATATTCATTATGGTTCTATTCATTCTCTCCGCTACACCATTTTGTTGAGGATTGTAGGGAACTGTATTCTAATGTGCAATTCCATGTTGGCGAAGATAATTTTCAAAAGCATTTGAAGTGTATTCTTTTCCATTATTAGTATGAAGTGTACCAATTTTTTATTATGCTTGTTTTTCAATCAATGCATGAAAGTCTTTGAATGTTTGAAATGCTTCTGAATTTGTCTTTAAACAGTAAATCCAGCACATTCGTGAGTAGTCATCAACAAATGTCATAAAATACTTATTCCCATTTGCCG
>LPNX010159652.1:632671-749718 GCA_001517045.1 Pseudotsuga menziesii | reverse complement strand
CTTATCTGCAAAGTAAACTATGCCATCTATTGTTTCATTAAGTTCTTCAAAACAATATTTTCTAAATGTCATGTGTGATGTTGCACCAGTATCAAGCAGGCAACAATCTTTGTAAGATGAAAGTGAAGTCATTTCATTAAATCCAAGATTACAATGTGCAACAATACAATGAGCAGAATCAGAAGATTTACTAGCATCTTGATTTTTACTGTCATCTTTCTTTTGGTTGTGCTTGTCTTTGATGGAGTCCCATGAAGCCCAACACTGATATGATGTGTGCCCAGTCTTTTCACAACATTTGCACTGCAAATCTGATCTTTTGTTTCTGCCCCCTCTGCCTTTGACGGTTGTGTTTCACCTTCCGCCCAGCCTTTTCAGCTTCCTGACTATTTAGTTTTCTTTATTTATTTACAATAATCCCTACGGATTATATTCTAATAGTTTTGACCACAAGTCTCATATTTTGTTTCCTTGGTTTCTCCAGATGGATCCTACCTTGCCTTGCTATGTTGGTTTCGCTGACTGTGCAAGTAGATGGTATCCTAATATTTCCTTGGTTCTGTGGGTCATTTATTCATCGTCACATGAGTTGATACATATCGACAACATGTGTGTTGGTATTACTACCAACAACCAGGATGAGCACGACGATGTCATTGGTATCCTGACCGCCGCCATTCACTTGGGTATTCGTCACCATGATGTCTTCCTAGACTCCCAGTTTCTTATCGCCTAGTTGAGTAACTGTTACTGGGTATGCGATCCCTACCTCTTTAGAAAGTTCCTGTGCACTAGACACTTAGACATTTCGTCTATATTTCACTCATGCATGTTCCCAGAAGTATCAATAGTGTAGAAAACCAAATGGCTAATGATGTTCTAGAGTGGCACTTTAATCATCACATATAGGAAATAAACCACACCATGTATCATCATATAGTCATTCATACATATGTCATATCCGTCACATAGGCATACTCATAATCATAAAAAAGAGACTCATAAAAACCAATAAAATAAAAAAATATGCATCCATGTGCATTCATATCATATCATAATGTTCAATACAAAATGAGAAGATCCACAGGATTTCTTGTCTAATCATACATATCATACAAAAATACCCATGCTCAAATGCATTGGGGAAGCCTCACAAGGTTCTAGTATGAGTCAACCTCCTATGAATCTATGTCCTCCTTAGTGTCCTCCTCCTCATTTGAGCTATCCTCCTCCATCGGCACATCCCCTTGTTTCGCCACTCTGACATACCTAGCAGGAAACCGTGATCCTCCTCATTAGAGAGATCCACTCTGGAGGAGCTTTGTAGCACATGACGATCATATCATTGTATAGGTACCACCACCCATCGTCGATGACCCCATCCAATAGATGCTCCATGTCCAGCCACAATGAGTCCAATTTAGCACTCCACTGCCTCCTCTACCCGTGAGCAGGTGGATCTAATCCCTCCACCTTGCCTCTGCATCACCGGTACCTCACTGGAAGGTGTGGCCCCACGTCTGCACATGCACACAGTATGTCATCAGTATCTATCACATCTATTCTATATCTACCACTATGCTAGTAAATTATATATTACTAAAACCACAAAAAGTCATGTATATGTACCTTCAGGTACCTCGACCTATCCACGAGGTCAAGGCATCTCTGGATCTCCCCGGTAGTCCATCACAGCATATGGATAGTCCTCTATAAGGATAGGAATTTTCTGCCACTATGAAAAAATATCTCAGGTTAAGAAATGAACTACCAAGCTACCTCCCTTCTTGATCATGATCTCACACCACTGCATCATACGAGGCTCGTGTGGTCCCCCTTACTTACATGCCTCCATTTGGTCCACTCTTTATTCCATGCCCTACAGAGTCATAATTCGATGTCTGTTTTCACACTGTTTGCACTCCCGAGTTTGGTTTTCTATCCTTCATCTAATTATGATACCCACTTCTCATGCTCTCCCTACAACTTTCTGGGCCATCTTTAGGAGTTACCTTGATTTATGTGCCACCACACAAATCAAAACTTGTATGTATTGGCATGTTCACGAGCCATCCACTTCATCCATCCTACAAACTTGGCCTCGTTTTACTACCATTCACCATCCCGCAAGGATTCCCCACCAGTGTTCCACTTTTATTTTTTACCCATACCAGCCATGTTCACAATATCATCCCTTTTGGTACATTGAACACTTCCTCCTTTCTTGACTGCCCATTACAGAGTTTATCTTAAGTTATTTTCTGACTCCTTAAAGACTGAAAAGATTGTCGAGCATGCTTTCTTCCTTTAACGCTCATTAAATTATTTGAAAGGGAATCTATGTGGTCTTGTTTCTCTCCTTTTTTGGACTACATAGACTATTTAAAGAAAAGGACCACCCTAGAATATTCCATCTACGATAGGTTCCCCTTGTATCCTTTTACACTTTTTTGGACATTGGGACAGTAACTTACGAAAAAACTCAGTATGGGTCATGTTTAAGATCTTTTCTAGCCTTCTCATAAATAAAATATCGTCAAGAAAACTTGGTTTCATTCATGCTCATAAAAGTATTTGAATGACCATCCAATTAGTATAGGTTAAACATTTTTTGGCCTAAATGGAATACCTACGGAAAATAAGTATCTCCTCCCCTTTCAACGAGGAGAACTCTCCTTTGTACACTTTTATCCTTTTTCGGATTAAGGAGGCTACTGTAGGAAAAAGAGACCCCTTATAGTCTTCTTCCTATTTTCAGACTCTCTAAACATGAAAACACCATCGAGCATTTACCATCTTGGGATCGACAAAAATCCACGAGATACTATCATACTGAGCATACTTATATCCCTTCTTTGTGCCCCTTAAACTTTGAAGAAGGCCCAACCAATGTCTTTCGATGCCCACATCTATTGCATATTGTCTCTCATTATGGAAACTTTCCCCCATTGGGTCACCTTTGTTCAGAATACTCTGTAATGGGTCTCCCTTGAATCCCCTGGATATCACTTGTCTAGTTACTTCCCCAAGTATTTCCCTATTACAGACATCTCCCCGATTCCACAACTTTGATTCCCTCCCCATGATTCAGTATCCTTGTCGTTATACTCTGAACAAAGGAATTTTAAGTCCCCCATACTCCACTGGCCCTATTCCCCATTCAGTTTTTCAGTCGCCTTAATTTTCCCATATATTTGGTTGTCCCCCTCTTGCTTCTATCAAGGAAACCTCATTTCCTAGGTTGTTCCAGGTCTCCCTCTGTCGACGTCAACACATCTATTCTAAAGGATAGACCTAGAGGTCCCTGTATCTTGGTTTCATCCACCTCATTGATGCATTCATTGGACCACTCGAAAGGAGTCCTAGACGCCTTTTGGTTTGATTGTGTCTCACATGCTCAACTTCAACTCCATCATTGCACCATTGAGAATCATACAGGGTATTGGTTCCTTCCTTATTTGGTCGAAGACCCTGGTTGTCATTTGATTCTATCACATTGGTGAGTCTATTTTGGGACCCCTGTAGTTTCATGTCCCTTGTGATTTTCGAGCTGCGTTGGCGACATTATTTGGAATCCCCGCAATGTCATGCTTTCATGTATCTATAGTACTTGATGTGGTTTATTGTACCTCATATATTCTGACTCTCAGTCATTGATTCCATCCAGTTGTGTACCCTCCATATTCAACAGTGCATCAGTTGTTGTGTTATTGCATTCCATGAGAATTCCATTGTTCCTATGTACTAGTTCTTCAGACCATTATATGTATTCAGCCTCCCATTAAGGCCACCTTTATGTACTTATGGTGTGATCGACTCCCAGTGTTTTGAGCCTTGATCTCCATTTGTATATTCAAACCTTGATACAAGCATGGGCATGCCCGCCTCATCCATGTATATGTCTAAGATTATATGTACCTCATCCATTTTTAGAAGTAATAAAAAACAAAATCCACTACAATTTGAATGAGGAAACTCTGACTCTTCCATGTTTCCCTCTAATTTCTTTGTCGTCATGCCCATTTCTCCCCTGATCCTATGATGTCTATCGGTCATATGATGAGCTCCTGCCCTCACACATCAGGGGGAAATTTTTTAACACTAAAAATTGTCTATATATATCTCTACGGTACAAACCATAATTATACATCATAATCCCACCATTATTTCCTCCATTTTTACCTTTACAACTAAAATTCCACAAAAAATGGTCCAAAACATTATTATTCCTTCCCCCTTAAATACAATCAAGTTGAGCATTTATTGTGACATATCCACACTCTCTCCAAAAAGGACCAAAAAACCCTAAAATGAGAATGGGTAGTAAAATACCATGGGTTAGAAAACCTTGGATCATCCTGTAAATACATTGTGAAGGTCTCCCCACAAGCATTCCTTAATTTTTCAACTTTTCATCATATTCCTGCTTTTTATCCATCACATCCTTTAGCCACACTATCCCACATTGCATGTCTAGCTCTTTCTCTGAAACCCTTAGTCCCTTTTCCAGTGAGAACCCTTTAATGGAGATAAACAGAGACCTAGATCGTGGGAGACTACAGACCATTTCCTCAAACGGATGTAGTGGCACATTTTAAAGGTATTTGTTGTTATTTTATTGCATTAGTTAGATCACAATATTAAATTATTGTTATTGTTTTGTTATAAGTCAAGGTTGAGAAATCCCTTGCACCATGAACTCTACCCTTAGATATGGATGATCTAGGGTAGGTGCTTTTGCACGTAGTAGAGGAGAAATCCCCACTACATAAGGAAAAACAGGTTATAGTACCTATTAATCCATCCCAAAGGAAACCTTGGGTAGAACCAGATGATAATGATAGATTTATTCAAGGGAGCTACGTTAGCAAGTTGAAACTCTCTAACGCAGCTCCCTTGAATAAATCAATCTTCTACTGCGTAATGAATACATTCAAATAGATAATGATAGAGATATAAGGAAACTATACCAATTTATGAAAGATAATGAATATTCAATAGAAACAAATGAATATGGAGAAATTCACTTGGGTTGTCCTATGTCAGTAGGGAAAAAATCCAATTTAGAATTATACGACTGGAAAATTGAAGATTATGAAAAACATCCAACAGAATGTTGGATAACAGAAATTATTCCTCAACAACTAGAATGAATTTTTTTTGTAATAACGGTGATACCAATTATTTTTGAAAAAATTACAAGAGATTATCCAACCCTTGTACCAACAAAAAATGAATCGACAAACCTACCTCCCCTATGGTACAAGGAACGTGATTCCCTAGTAAACCATGTGGAAGCAGTATCTAAAAGAGTTGGAGATCAAGGTCGGTTACAAAGCTTAGTTAAAACACTCACTGGAAATTAGCTAGATGGTGGGACACTCATCATACATGACTACGGAGGTGGATGACCACCTCAACATATTTCCTTGAATGGTTAGAAGGAAAAAAATTAACATCTCAAGCAGAAATTAACAAATTGTCCAAGGTCTAGATCTTGTCATCCATATAGAAAATTACAAAAAAGAATAAAAATGATATAGATACAAAGATGACATAATTTTGTCACACTTATTCCTAGACACCTTGGGAAACCTACCTAACAAGTGGTACAAAATGGAATAATCTAGAGGATATACTTTCACTTGGAAAGTTATTAAGGAGAACTTTGTTAAACATTTCTCATTTTCACCTGTTGAATAATGCCTCTAAGAAGCCGTACAATAATTACATCAATTTATTAAACCAACAACACAAGAATTCAAGGGATATGGAAAGAACTCCCAACCAATTTTGGACTGTAAAATAATTTCATCCAAACATAAATATGCATCATGCGACTTGACTAGACTACATAGAGAATGAAAATAGTAGTGGAAAAATTTTTCAATAGAAGAAGAACCGCTCCATGGTAAATTACCCAATAAGAATAGTTTTGAATATTTCTACGAATGTTAACGTGAATGTGGATGAACAACAATATTTATCCCCATTTTTCATAGAATTTATAGAAGGAGAACAACCAATCATTGAATCAAAGAAAACAAAATTATGGATGCACAAATAAAGACGAGAGGGGTCGATATATCTAATGACGATAGACCAAAGAGAGCCAAAATAGGAGATTATTGGTAATATAAAGAAGTAGAAGAAATTACGAACTTATAAAATAATATTAGGATGTCTTCACCAAGGATTACAAAGAATTGAAAGGAGTAATATAAGAAATGGGAGAAACGAAAATTGACATAAAGCCGGATGCCAAACCTGTAAACAAATATCCATACAAATTATCTCACAAGTATAAAGACATAGTCAATAAGGAAATTTGAAATATGTTATCAGCTGGGATAATTTATCTTTTTACCATTCAGAATGGTTGTACAACTAAAAAAACATGACCTAGAGAAGCTCAGAATTTGCATCGATTTTTGTGTCCTTAATAAGGTTACATTGAACGACCCATTTCCTACACCATGTTGATGAGAATATTAAGAATTTGTTAGACATGAATGTTATTCATTCACAAACGGCTTCTCAAGATATAATCAAGTACCCATTGCTAAAGAGGATCAACATGAGACAACATTCATTTGGGATTCAAGTCGTTTTCATATAAAGTAATTCCCTCCAGATTGAAAATCGCACCCATTGTATTTTCAAGAATTGTCATGACATCCTTTTATGAATACTTACATAAAACCATGGAAATTCACTTTGACGACTATATGATCTACTCAATGTTGAAGGACCATGTCCAGTGGTTTTTCCTAGTGTTGGATAGATTTAGGAAGATACAACTATCACTAAACATTAAAAAGTGTATCTTTGTGACCTCTATCAGAATACTACTCGAGCATGTTTTCTATGAAGATGGAATTAAAATTGATTTGGAAAAGTTCAAATTAATTCTCGACTTGAAGCCCCTAGTAAACCACAATCAAGTTAGAATATTACCTAGGAACATGGGACATTATCAAAAATTCATTCAATATTACTCCGATATGACTTACTCTCTCGAATATCTCCTCAAAGAAAATGAATAATTTATATGGATGCAGGAATGTACAACATCCTTTAAGGTCCTCAAATGAAAACTCGTCAAATCCTACTCTGCTTCTCAAACTGGTTGCTTAAATTCCATGTCCATATTCATGTGCTCAATATTGCATTTGGAATTATTCTAACTCAACCAGGTGATGATGGTGTGTTCTATCCTAATGCCTATGCTAGTCAGAAGCTCACAAAAGCATAGAGAAATTACAAGACAATGGAATGTGAAGGTTTGGGCATACTTTTTTTAATTATATAAGTATAGACATTGCTTGGACTATAGAGAAATTATCTTAGTGTAGATAATATATGGGCATTGATTCCATGAACCTATGAATTTATGAGTGCGTGAATCATTTCTATGCAAAGAAAATAACAAGTGGGAGAATGTTGGGTATGTGTTATATTCTTTGCATGTGTGTGGGAGGTGTTCCTATTAGCAACACTCCTGATGATCCCTGTCAGAACCTTCATGAAAATAGGATGGTGGGGTTTTTCCATTCAGAAACGGGCATTAGTTAGGTTGTTTTCAATGTTGAAAATGACAGTTATTCCAATTTCGACGTGAGCACAACAAACCAAAATTTTTGGCTATTTAGGGGAATTTTCTAAAAATATGTAATTTAATTATGGTTAATGGATTGGGGTCTATTTTCTAATCTAGGTTAACGGATTAGGGTATTGGATGTTGCGGAATACCTATATTTTATTGTGATTTATTCATAATGATAATGATAAAATAGGAGGTGTGGCTCCAAGGTTTGTTGGTTTTCCTGGTGAAGGGTTTCCATGGTAAATATTTGTGTTTTATGTGTCAATGTTGTGGTGTAATCTTTGTTTTTCTTTGAAGAATAGGTATACTTTGCTTCTCTGCACAGGATTAAAACTTACATGTGGCATCAGAGCTCAATTATTGGGATCAGGACGCCTTTGTTGTTGAGGGTTTGATGCAGTTGATAGATCTTAGGTATTTGATAAACTTGGGTTCATTGGGATATTTGCAGTGTTTATTTGTGCATTGAAAGAGAATTGCAATTATTTTGAGAATTGAGATCGAAAAATTTAACAACCAGAATTTTCAGCTATGGAAGCTAAAAATGGAGGATCTTCTTGTAGATCAAGAATAGTGGATTGTTGTGGATTTGGGTAAAATACCCACTGGGACATCACAAGAATATTGGGAGAAATTAGAAAGCAGGGAAAGGAGTAAAATTATATTATCTTTATGAGACTCTATGACATTGAATGTATCTGGTGAATATAGTTCGGTAAATCTTTGGGGGAAACTAGGGAGTTTGTATCAATCAAAATCCCTTGTGAACAAGTTGTTTCTGCCAAAGAAACTAAATCTTAGAGTGGATGATAATGACATATTGACAGGATTTCCAGGCGTGTTTCTGAAAGGCGCACCTCCCACACACATGCAAAGAATATAACACATACCCAACAGTTAGCTAACCCTTTTGTCTTCTATATCAACCATCAAGCACTAAAATACCTCGTAAACAAACCCCTGCGCCATGGTTGAATATGTAGATGGATACTATTATTCCAATATTTTGAGTTTGAAATAGTAGTCTGAATAGGGAAGAAAAACATAAGACCAGAGCACCTTTCAAGGATAGGGACAGTAGAAGAATCGGTCAGCATCAACGATGAGTTACCCAATGCACAGCTATTTAGAGAATAATTTGTATCAATAGAATTGGAAGAGATAGCCCAATTTATAGAATATGGACAAGCTCCAGAAAGAACCTCAAAGAGAAAGAAAAATATCTTAGCAATGATGGAATCCCCCTATACCCTGATAAATGTGTATTTATATAAATTGGGTCTAGACGGAAAACTTCATCGATATACACTTAAACATTAACGATGTACTATCATAGAAGAAGTGCATTGCAATCTAGTAGGAGGACATTTCCATGTTGATACGATCGCAAGGAATCTTTTACAATATAGAATATGAATGTTGTCATTAAATAAAGAGTGTAAAGCATACTTCAATAAATGTGACAAGTGTGATTGCATGGGACAACCATTATGTCGACATGAAATGCCCCTTATTTATGTAAATCCTAGCCTTATGTTCAAATTTTGGGTGATCGACTTTGTCATAACCCTACATGTTCCAGGGTGCAGTCACACTAGAACATGCTATATAAATAAATTAGTAGAGTATGTTACCAAATGGGAATAATTTGAACCTGTCGAAGCATGTTCTAGTTAATTCATCACAAAATTTATATTATGAGATTCATATTCCCTCTTACACTAATCAGTGACTGAGGAACTTATTTTATTAATAATGCTATTGACATAATGCTTAAAGAGTTTATGGCAGGTCATCAGAAAATATCATCATACCATCTGCAATCGAATGGAGGGTTGAAATCATTTAAGAAAACCATTACTAAAGGACTTACAAAAATATGTAGCATCAATAAAGATGATTGGGATGATAAGTAGTTGACATGGAAGATATTGTCCAAATTATTTTATGTCCATGAAGTTGTTGTACCCCTGCATTTTAAATAACAATACCCTATAAGTTTTTAAGTACTACACTTGGGCATTGAACGAATAATAGAAGAGAAATTATTTGAACTTTTGAAGCTTGAATAACAAAGACAACATGTTATGCATCATCAAGATATACAAAATCAACAACGAAAATCCTAGCACGATCATAATATAAAGAATAAGCATATTTTAGTCGACAACCTAGTTTTATTATACGACAACAGGATAAAAGGGAAACCGAAAAAGTTTCATACTTCATGGCTAGGTCTGTATATATTCAAATAACTAAATAGTAATGGATAATTCCAACTAAAGACTCTACAAGGACGCGTATTTAGCAAAGTTTTTAATGGTGCATGACTGAAAAGATATAGTGCCTAAATCAGCATGGCATCGACCAATGGTCGTATAACCATTGGTCGATTATCATTCCCCAAGTTTGCATGATGTTTTGTATGTTAATTTTGTTTTAATTAAATATATTAACTAGCTAAATTAATAAAACAGGTTATAACTAACTAAATTAGGAGACATAAAAAGCTAACTGAACTACAACATTGGTTCATTTTTTTCGATAAAAAGTTTCGATGTTTTGCTTAATTTTTTCATTTCACATACCATTGGAATTGCGATGAAAATCCCAATTTTCATCGCAATTCCAATGAACATTTGGAAATTCAAAATACTGACATGGAAATTCTAATGAAAATTGGGCATTTCATTGCAATTTCGATGGTATGTGAAACAACAAAATTCAACAAAACATCCAAACATTTTGTGGAAAAATGACCCAAATTTTGTAGAGACATGGATGTTGGCATAACATAGAAATATTCAAACGCAATGATGGTCGGCAAAAAAAACAAGTACAACATAGTGATGTTGGCATGCAGATTAGCCACAAATCCCCCTCGACAATGGATTGATGAAGGATAGATAAAGGGAGATTGTCAAGAGAGAAAAGTAAACGACAAAACAAAATACCACAAAAGATTCTATCTATTAGACCAAGAAAACACTAGATATTGTCAAATCCACTCACATGAAAGGAGACCATTCAAAAAACTTACTAGACCAATTCAGAATATTTCCTTGCAAGTTTCCCCACACATGTGAACTAGTTTTCCACCACAAACTTCGCAGTTAATGCAGCCACCTACACAAAATAATTTCCTGCCAAAGGGTGCACCTATAAAAATCCCTCTGGAAGATAGATGACATTATTTTTTCCTTGAGAATGAATGAACAGATTAGCTACCAAATCTACTACTGATTCCACAAATACTGACAACTATATCTAATTCCCCTATGAAAATGGCACCCAAGAAATCAGCAGTAGTCACTGAAGTAATCAGAGCAGCAAAAAACTCTATATTTGGGAAGAGCAAGTTGATGTGTCCCTACTTGAATCCAAACCCAATAGTATTGAAAATGTTAGTACATAAGAACATTCCTAGAGATGACACTATATCAATCTCCGGGACTAGGGTATCATGGATGAGCTCTGGAGAGATGATACATAGAAACTCTCCATTGTAAAGATAAGACACTCCTAAACTCACCCCTGCTAGATAAGTTTGAAAATATGAAAGACTTGATTTCCAAATAAATTGTTACCAAATAAAATGACGGAAAGATATGGTTCAAAGAGCCATTTGAAATAAATGAATCCCTCATCGAACATATCACAGGCCTACCTAATAAGGGACTGACAATACCAATATGTAGCAGGTTGGTACCTCTAGTTGAAGAATTGACAAGAAATCCGTTGGAAAAGAAATCAAAAGGGCTTATTATCAGTAAGATTACCTACCTATCAATCACGTTCTCCACCATCATTATTTCTATTTTCTTTAGCAATTCTATCTAACCATTTGACATTAAACTAGAGATGTTATAAGTTGTAAAATTCATTGCTAAGGAAGAAAAAATCTATAATTGTGTCAAATATCTAGCTGCAATCGTCAGAACAAAATATGAGAAATGCTAGGAGACTGGACTTGAAATTTATTCTCCCTCTTTATTAATTTGGATAGTGATTTTGAAGACTCTATCAGTTGATGAATCAAATTAACCAAAATCACCACACTGCTAATGACCAACTTCAAATAATTTGCACCTAAAGGATGCACAAAAGGGTCAAAAGTCTCGAGGATGTAGACGGAGAATTGGTTTTAGGTACTGAAAAATACTTGCTACCAATGGTGAATTCCCTAGTAAGTCCATTGTAGTATTTTTTCGATGGCTTACATATATATAGACGTGAACCATACCAAAGTTTGGTACATGGAAGGAAAGCAGGGGACTCCTATCTAGTTGGATTACAACCCAAAAATTGAACATATATTACATACCTATCCCAGTAATCCAATGAAGTTTGGCAGATTCCATATTTTTCCTGAAGCAAGCTCATCACCATCATCGAACCACTAAATGATGGGGAGATAGAAGACCAATATGAAGTGAGCATATACTTGGAAAAATTTTCAATAGAGGACATTATAATCGAGAGAAATTCGCTTTCCAGGCTGCCATACAAAAGACAAAATAAATAATTTGAAGATATGACAAGTGAGACAACGAAAGAGATGAATCACCAGAAGGAGAATAGTCAAATTCAGACACATACAAAGATAATATTGACCAAGTAGTTGAGCATTAATTTACTTTGAATCAAACATTTGGAGAAACCTATCCAAACAACCAAAGAAAATAAATTTGGTGCTTAATGCACCCATGAAAGATGACATGGAGGATCTCCATACCAATGTACAAGAAGTCATACTAGAAGCTACCCAAAACAATGTTACAATTGAGCAGTATATTAAAAAGAACTTAATGTTGAAATTTGTTAGAGAAAAGGTAAATCCTCCCCTCCTAGACCATAAAAAAAAAATTCCCAAGCCAATGACCCTATTATGTTTCCCACCTATTACCCAACCCTTTCACCCACCAATATCGAAGAAGAAATTTCCACTATGTTGACTCAAATTTTTGTCACCTATTCTTCGCTTGCAAATGGTTGCAAGGAATATACTAAATATATTTATATGCATGATACTAATTTTTGACACACAACTCTGTCGAGAGGGGATCAATTCGCACTGTTGTCAAAAAACAACGACACATAATCCTTAAACATCGTTCCAAAAAGGATTTACCCTTTCCAACAACACCCACGTAGTGAGTGTAGTATCACCCAAGATGTTTAAGGGGAGATGCAGGAACCACATTTCTGCAGTGGGGAGGGGACATGCATTACTTACTAACCATTTGCAACACAACTATAAATATTGATGTATACCATATTATTATGCTACCCTAGTTGCAGTAACCAATATTTAACCATTTGCAGCATAACCAGAATTCCCAATTACATAAATATGTATTTAACAAACTGTGCATCAACAAGAATTAAACCAGTGCAGAACATTAGTCATAAGAGATAACTACAAATACATTTCTTAATCACTGTCATTCGTAAAAGAGATTCACATCAAAGAACACCGAAAGAATCTACCAAACAACAAGATCATATTATAATCCACAAATGCTAAATCATACACCGCAAGGCAATTCCATATACATGGAAAAATTTCTCACCTCTTATTGATTCATTCATCCTTTGATTATCGTTGTTATCCAAATTCATACAAATATATTTCTATTTATAGGCTCACTTGGCCATTAAAAAATGGTCCAATTGATCGGCTACTAACTAACTTGACCAAAATTCCTTGTTTTCTAGCTTCTTTTCCCTTTGCGGTTGGTCCTTTGTTCTTATCGATGCCCTCTTCATCGCTGGAGGTACTGCACTATTTTCTCTTTAGACCCATGACAACAGGCCCCCAACACAAACGTGTGGCTCTTCCTTGAGCCACCTTTGCTGTACGCTACTAGTGTGTTTAGCTGGACCTAGAAGTCATCAAATGATTCCTTGACTTGGTCGATGTTCTGATTGTTGCGCATCCTGCCACTACCTGTTATGTAAGATGTTCGCCTCCCATTTACTATATTTTCTCTCATATGTTCTGTAGTTGTGCCATTCCTTCCATTTCTTTCAATGCTACTTATTCTTCTTTAGTCTGGAGCTCATCCAAGTGTGTTTTTCTATGTTTCTTCCTTGTGTGCACCTTCTTAACCTGATGTTGTAGTTGTTTCATTTACGGTTCCTTTGTTACTTGGGCTAATGTAGGCATTGTCTTTAGAAATCCCATAAATGCTCCCAGTTTTTCTTCTAATTCGCTAAGCTACACATTCAATTGATGCAACTGGTCATCTTGTACTAAATTCCCCTAGTTTTTTTTATCTTATGCAATTACCTAAGCTTCCTTCCCCAATTCCACGGTCTTTGTCATTGCATCCTCAATCACTTCTTTCCTTTCTGCAACTTGTTCGGGCGGTATTCGAGTGCCTCCCTAGATTGTAATTCCTTGTTCTCCTTTCATAGGTCTGTAACAACTTTTCCTAACCATATTGCCTTTGCTTCCATAAACATCTCCTAACTAACTTCGAGTGCCTCTTGCAAGCAAAAGAGACTGCATCCTCTAGTCTTTGCTTGTCTTTGAAATCATTGTTTCTTTCCTTTACTATGACCTATTTTTTTTCTTTAAGTCGTTGAATCTCCTCTTCAGTGTTGTGTACTTGTTGTTTATAGTGGACTATTTGGTCATGAGTTGGTTCTTCTTGATCCCTGATTTCCTCACTTGTTGTGTTATGAATGTGTGCTAGCATATACATCGGGAGCATGTTCAACTCGAGACCGATTAGCTAATTCCATCGTAATGTGGCATCTACGTCTTCATCTCCTATCATTATTGCATATGGTAAAATATGCACCAGTCGCACCTTTGTGCCAGTGTCTACTTCGACTTCTCTTTGATGTTTCTTCTTGCGGTATCTATGTGTCAAGCCCTACATTCTTTAGCATCTAGAGTAGCTACGAAACATGATGGAAATATCCAGTCGCATCTTGTGTAACCTTTTCTCGGTTCTCATTTTCCACCATAGTTACTTCTTACAATAATTTTTCCACCTGGTCATCGGATATTCCTGTGGTTCTACTCCCCTCACCTTGCTCATACCTTCACTTTGTTCTTGCTTCTTGTTGATGTTTGTCTAACTCCAACTCCGTTGGAGTTGTCGATGATGCTTCGGCTTGTGATTTTTCTCCAACTTTTGAGTCCTTGGGGTCATATTGACCTTTTGGTATATCCATCTGTGGACCGCCCTCTAGGTCTAACAATTGATCAGCACTGACCAAAACTTTACATTCCTCAGGCCATTCCTCTATGATGGTGTCCAGCTCCTCATTGCTTAGCTTGTGTTGCATTGTGATCCATTTGTTTTCTGGGTCTTCCCACGCCAGAATGAATATGGTGTTGGGTCCCATTGACAACCTTGCAATCCTTTGGTACTTCTGTATGGCTTCTTCTGTTAGTTGTGACACCTTAACTGCTTTCATTCACCGTGCATCTAAGTAAATATATAATTGAATATTGTTGGTTTTTTTCCTTTATTTGTCATTGAGTGCCCACAATTTTTTGTAACTCGCTCCTCAGCATACATTGACATCTTCAATATCCATCCCTTGGTAGTGCGTTGGTTCCATCCATTCAACCAGCACAATCAATATTAATATCCAGGAATATGTAAAGGCCTTACGAGTTTCCTACGCCAATACCGCGCCCTCCATTAGCTTGTTCAAAAGAAAGAGTGACCAGTTCATTTGCAAGCCTGTCCCGTACTGTTCTGCAGATGCAATGACCCATGATCTGCAATTATGAGGTCGATTCTCCCTTGTGATTTTAATTGTCAGCCATTTTTCTATGATTCTAACTGCCTGATCATTGACGGTGTCGATCACATAGGATCTAGAATCCTTCTTGACCCCGTATTATTTCCTTAGATTTGATGTCATTTTCTTGTCATTGTCCTTCCCTTGGACATATTGCAATGGATCAACCCCTGCCTTGGGTAGTCCTTTGATCTGTGAAATCAGATCGACTGTAATCGGTATTTTTCATGCCTAGCCATAAATATCTGCTATGAAAGCAGGCCATTAGTTTCTTTACACATGCATTGACTTATGTGGATCACCTGAAATGTGGCATGTGGTTAATTAACAAGATCTTAGACTACTAATTCCCACTGTGATGGCTCTCTAGTAATCAAACCTCCTTCTATGTGTGTTATTTCCTCATATGTTCCCCTCATGCATTCTGGGAATTCCAATATGCTGTGGTCGCTTTATTGCAACTTCTGCAATTTTGGTACTATGTCGCTTGTCATGTGGACACCCTTTGTTGTTGTTGGCATGTTGATGGTATACTTGGTATTTTTTCCATGTCATACTTCCAGAGCACCTTCCTTCCTTGGTGGTACGTACCCTGGAATTTCTTCTATCATCATCCCTAGTTGTTTTCCCTTTTTTGTTGATTCCTCTTCCATTGTGGTCGATGCACCTGCTACTTCTTCTTTCATAATCATCCTTGTAGAGATATGGGTTGTTTTGGATATTTTTTCTAGAGTTATTGGTCAAATTCCACTTCTCTTCTTCCAAACTGGTCGTATCGGTGTGGAAATAATCTTTGGTTGTTCCTCCACTATGGTCGCCATAGCCCTTGGTGTCTCCTGTGTGCTCATGCTCGAGATAATATGCACCATGGATGCTTCGGTATTTCTCTTCCCTACTACTCTTCTCTCTAACCCTTGTTCTATGATTTCACAATGGAGAGAACCTTCACCCTCGACCTACTTTTATAACATCACTCGAATGGATCTTGGAGCATCATTACCAAATCCTACGTTGATTCACCAAATATGTCATTGATTTTGCAAATCTAATGCATGCATCAGTCATTAAATGTGGGTCTTTCCAACTTGCATCGTCAACCTTCTTGCATTAATTGCATCATTATTGCTCAATTTGACCAGTTCTCCTAGCATTGGATGTTGACAATATCCCCCCTTTGTCACATTGAACCCACGTTTTCCATCTATGTTATTTTTTTCGACATAACTTCTCTTTCCCCTTTTCGTCGATGGACTCTGTTCTCTTTGTTTTCATTTGTTTCATTTAGTGGTGTCGCATCGAGCTATCTTGATATGGTTGGCTTCCATTTACACATTTTGGTATGATTTTTCCATCTAACTTTTGCAACTTCTCCGCACCTCCATTAGCAAATAATTTTATGACGTAAGGACCGAGCCAATGCATATGGAACTTACTTGGGTGATTCACAAACTTGTTGTCGTAAAGGAGAACCGTATCACCGCACTTAAGATGTTTTGTATTTATGTGGCAATCATGCCATGCCTTATGTCAATTATTCTCTACTTCTTGATGAAAACCTCTGATGAAGCGATCCTCTTCGAGTCGTACTAAGTGCACCTATCTTTCTTCAATTTCTCCTTCGTCACTCATACCTGTTGCTACTGCTATGTGTAGACTAGGGACAATATACTCCATGGGAATCATCGCTTCGTGTCCATAAATGAACTTTAATGGTGTATGAATGGTAAATATCTTTCATGTCACTCTATAGCCCCAAAGTATCGCAGGTATTTTCATATCCCAATCATCGCAACTTGTGTTACATACCCTAGTAAGTGGGTTCTCCAATATCTTGTGGAATGCTTCGATTTCTCTTTTTTATTGTGGGTGATATGGAGTACTTGTTTTGTGTTGTATTTGGAATTCCTCAGTCATCGCTCTGATTGCCTACTTGACAAAATGACTCCCTTGATTACTGATTAGTATCTTGGGACATCTGAATAGGGTGAACACATTGTCAAAAAGGAATCTTGCTGCTATCGTAGTTATTTAATCCTTTACTAATGTTTCCTTCGCCCATGTTGTTAGGTATTTAGTCACAGTGATGATGTATCTTGCACCTGTTCTTCTTATGGGTGGATTAATAGGTCCTATGAAGTCTATAGACCACTTATCAAATGGTTGTATCGTTACCTAGGGTACCAATGGCATCTCATCCCTGCATGATGGTTTCCCCATTCTCTGACAAATATTGCGACTCTTAGCATATCATGGTGTGTCTCCATGCACTTTCATCCACCATAATCCAACTCTAAGTATCTTCCTAGCAGTTGCATGTCCTCCATAATGTCCTCCTGCAATGCCATCATGCGCCAAGAAGTACATATCGATGAATAATTTCATCTGGTGCCATTTTATATAGTTATCCTACAATGAGTTGATTCAGTGGCTCTGACAACTAGTTGTTTCTTCTGACTGGTAGTGATATCCTTAGGGGCTTTCACTGTCCCTAAAAATTGGATAATTTGTTCATTATGGTCGTCAACCATCCTGACACCAAATAGTTGTGCATCAGGTAATCTATCCTCAATGCTTCTTGGTTCTTCACCTGATTTGATTCTTGATAGATGATCGGGCCCTGTGTTCAAATGTTTGGGTTTCATGATAATTTCAAAGTCAAATGCTTGGAATAGTAGAAACCAATGACAAATTGCCCCCCCCAACATAGGATTATTGACAAAATATTTCAATGTCAAATGGTCGGTAAACATATTGAAGTGCCCTCCTAATAGATAGTGGAAGAATTTGTGTAATGCATAGACCATTTCCAGCCCTTCTTTTTTTGTCGTCGTATAATTTTTCTCCGAAGTGGACAATGTTTGGATCACAAATGTGATCAGGTGATCAATTGATCCTTCTCTCGATTGGGATAATATCACTCCCAGTTCTAATGAAAAAGCATCGACATGGACATGGAACTCCTTCGTCCAATCTGGAAAAAATGTAATGTCCCCAAAATTTGAAAATAATTGTTTTTTACTAGGCTAGTTAGTTACTACCTTAACTGGAAATTAACTTATCTTCTGCGGAATGTGTCGATCTTTGTTTGCAAAACCGAAATGTCATAAGTTGTTCTTACCCTTTCTAGATGTTTTTCCAATGTGCTTATTAATGTAATTCTATAATGTGTTTATGTTACTTGATCTAATTTGGATGATTACACTATTCATTGTTTATTTCTTATCATGCATGTGCGTGTGTGTGTTCAGTTATAGCTTACTTCCTGGTTATAAGTTTTGTTTATTTGTTTATGGGAAGTCTTGAGTTATCTTTTAATTGTCAAGGGGTGGAGTGGTGGGACTTGTATCCCTGTAGGATAACTTGGAGAGGTAACTGGTTTTACTTGATGTTACAGGGTTTACTTAATTCATGTTGAATGAATGCAACTCTTCTTCATTTTGTGCAGGTCCAAAATAGATGACGAAGCTTGCTATGACTATTTAAACATGGCATGCTACCTATGCTAAACTACTCCATTGTTGTTGAATACAAAATGACCAAATTCCTATCCTAACAATCCTTACTACTATTGTTCGTGACATTGCTTTACACATATATCGGGTTTATTAGACCTACGACCAAATGGTTAACATTATTATTGTGGTCGAAAACTTAATGAATTTTACTCCTATGCTTAGTTTTTATCACATATAGTTTCAATGTTTTTTTGCTTGTATGTGAAGGGATTAAGTCATAAGGTATCTAAAGTTTTATATGCGATGATATATGTATAAGGGTCCATTCATGGCATATTCCATATGCCATGAACCTTGACTTATCCTAAGTCCACGATGGTATGGGTGGTGGTCTCAATGCAAATTGCATTTCCAATACAAAGTTGTATTTGGGTTTTTTAACTATAGACATGAGGGAAAATTACATCATTGGTGGTGGATAGGGTGGGGGGAGTAAATGCTCCTCAGGATGGGGTAATCTCAACCCTAATCTTGGTCTATCATGGATGAGTGATTCATTATCACTGTTGTTGGTTATGTTTTGTTCGGCTCTCTGGTTTTGTCATTGCATGGAGGTTGGTTTCACATCTGTGCATTAAGAAGGTATTCTCTTCACCTGGGTTTTCAACATTATTACTTTGTTGTTTCATCTGGAATATTGGCATAATTCTAACACCCATGTTCCTTTTGGTTGCAGGTGACAGAGCTTCCATTGCATGGGTCGTGGTGACTACCAGGATGTAAACGAAATACACTTCACGGGTAATCCCTATACAACCAAGTTTGAACTTGTTACCCCTACGTTTAGATGTTGTTTAACAGAGCTTTGAGCTCGGTGTTGTAATGGTGAATGATTTTGTTTAATGGTTTCGACTGTGTAATTTTCTATTTATATTTAAAGGGAATACAGAGATGCATATGAAAGTATGGGGTTTATGATGTTTGAGTTTGGCGCCCTCGGGCCATGACTATCATGACTCTACTCTGTAATGTTTTTTGGGTTGGTACCTTAAGTGTATGGATTTGATGGTTAATGTAAACTTCTGTGTTTTATTTGTTATGATGGGTTTTAAATGGTGGCTATACCATTGCTTGCAATGATGCCTTGAATCATGACTATGTAGTTTTATTATGGGAAAATGTTGTTTAATGGTGATTTATGGTGTTTTTTTTGTTGGCAAAGTGGTGGAACCCCCCTGACTAGCAGATTTTCCATTGGCTAAGAAGCCATGAACCAGGGGCATCTAAGTTGTCAAAATCACTTGGGGATCACACTCGGCCTGGACCACACAACCCTTAACATGGTTGGATTTTTTGGTATCCGATGGGATTAGAACCGACGACCTTTCAGCTTAGGGGGCGTCTTAACCATACCCTACCACCAATTGTTCTACATCTCGCAGATAATGGTGATTTATGGTGTTATTTACTTATCTATGAATTAAATTTGGGATGGCCATGAGATTTTGTTTAACATTGCAATATGGATGTCGTAGATGTGATAGCATAGACAATGGTTATGTTTACATGGATTATGTTAATGTATTTTCCTTTGATTCTCGACCGTGAGCCTCGAATATGATTACAACGTGTATTTTTTGTTTATATTACTGTGTGGAATGTTGACAGGGAAACGAATTCGATTTATGGTTAATACTTCTTGCATTTTAATTTTGTTAACATAGATTATGTGGAAAATCCGTACATTATTACATTGTTGATAAACATTGCAAATCGAATCCTACAGGATTCTATGCCTATCGTGGTTTTGATGTAACTTTTTTTTTAAGCCATGATCCCATAGGATCCGATCCTGGCCTGCATGGGTTTAAAGTGATGTGTGTGCAGATATTTTGTTTTGGCATGAATGTCGATAAGATTCGATCTTGTAACCTCTTAATGTTTGCAAATTTGGGTTATAGTTTTCATTGATTTCAAAGGTGTTCACAAATGAAAAAGGAATAACCAGTGGATTGATGGCAAGACAAACTCAGTGAAATACTAAGGTATTAATGAGATGGCATGGCATAGTCAAGGATGTGGCATGACACATATCATGACATGGAATATGATGGTGTCCTCATGATGATGTACTCAATGAAATACTAAGTTAGTAATGAGATGGCATGTCATAGTTAATGTTGTGTCATGATGCATATCATGACATGGAATATGACGGTGTCCTCATTATGATGTACTCAATGAAAGACTAAGGTAGTGATGACATGGCATGATGATGAGGCAGAATAGTTATATGCATGAGATCTGATGAATGAGGATCATTTTTTGTATAATTTACAAAGAAAAATGCATATCCGCATTAATTCTAGAATGGACAGTTAGGGAGTGACCCGCACTAGATCTGACAGTGAAGATCAAGTTTACATAAGTTAGGAAAAAAATCCAAAGTTTCACAAAAGATCAAGATAGATGATCGGGAGTAAATTCGTAAGGAAATCAATGGTCCAGGAAAATGCGGAAGGAAATTGCAGAAGTCTAAAATAGGAAAGTGTGATTCTACATCTTGCATCCTGCAATATTCAATGTGAAAAACAACTTGTGGAAGAAAATTGTGGAATTCCAAAATAGGAAAGTGTGGTTCCGCATCCTACATCCCGCATAGTGCAATCTGGAGAGATCAGATGATTGAAGTTAGTTCCGCTAAAATAGATCAATGATGTAGAAAAATAATGATGGAAAGGAGTTTATGGAAAGGTACAAATAGACAGTCGACATCCTACATCCTGCATCCCACAATCAGGAGATCGATGGTCATGAAAATAGTGGGGAATCGTTGATGAGAAAATATTGGTGTTGAAAGGTGATTTTGAGGTGGAAATTGACAGTTAGATCAATGGTCTGGATTGACTTAGAGATAATATCAACGAATATAATTGGATTAGGAATTTAATCCTGTGGAAAGAATTTTGGCAATACGAAAGCACCTGCAAACGTTGGACAGAGGTGCAAAAAATGGTTTCCAAGATGCAGAAACGATTTCTAAGGTGCAGGATCAAGGGAAGAATGTGAAAGGACATTCTGGAAGGTGTGATGTTTAGATCTGAAAGGGTGCAACAACGAAATATGTGTTTGTTCAGTTTGAAGAGATACAACTGTTGAAAGATGCTTAAACATTGAGAAGTATTTAAGCAGCGGCTTGAGTAAGAAGGAAGATGTCTCTACAGTTCGAATTGCATGATCAGAATCAGAGACCAGTGGATGTTACAGAATTCATGAGAAACATATTAGGGTGGCATGGCAGTGCTAGGGTAGGAAACAGGCCTGCAGGGTGTTGTTGCCTCCTTTCAGTCGTAGTTGATAAACTAGGGGGCCATAGCCTCCTTCCAATTGGAATTGGTAAATAGGGTGTTGTAGAATCCATTCAGTCGTAGTTGATAAACTAGGGCATCGTAGCTTCCTTCCAATTTCCATTAGTAAATAGGGTGTTGTAGCATTCTTTCAGTCGTAGCTGATAAACCAAGGGGTCGTAGCCTCCTTCCAATTGGCATTGGTAAATAGGGTGTTGTATCATCCTTTAAGTCATAGCTGATAAACCAAGGGGTCGCAGCCTCCTTCCAATTGGTATTGGTAAATAGGGTGTAATACCATCCTTGTCTGTAGTAGCAGGAAAAATTATTTGTAAATAAAAAATTTGCAGTAATAGGACGTATTGGTGGTTTACCCTATTGGGCTTCCACATTAAAATTTTGTTCTGTGTATTATTATTGTTATGTGTATTTAATAATATATTTTAAAAGTGGTTAAATTAGGAAAAAGATAACAATACTGATTCAACCCCCCCCCCTCTTAGTATTGAACAATAAACCAACAATTGGTATCAAAGCGGGTTCCTTCAGCACAATTAAACCACTGGAAGGTAGATCCTTTATAAAACCACTATGGATCAACAAGAAGGCTTGGCCACTAATAGAACTCCACTATTTACATGAGAAAAATATGCTTACTGGAGTGTAAGAATGAGGTGTCATCTGATGTCCCTGGGATCGGAGGTTTGGGAAGCAATAGAAAAGCACCTTAAAATAGGAAACCAATACCCTACAAACATAGTTGAACTAGGTGAATATTGTAATTCCAAATCCCTAAATGCAATCTTGAGTAGACTAACAAACACTCTTTTTACTAAGGTTATGCAATTCACTTCTGCCAAACAAGCCTAGGATAAGTTGAAGATTATTTATGAAGGAGCATATAAGGTCAAAAAATCCAAACTACAAACATAAAAAATTCAATTTGAAAGCCTTAAAATGAGAAAAGAAGAGAATATTGGGGAATACCTTCTTCGTGTGGATGAGGTGGTTAATGCTATTAGAGGTCTTGGAGGAAAATTGAAAGAAAGAGAAGAGGTAAGAAAGATACTAAGAGCATTACCAATGAGATATGACTCAAAGGTTTCCACCCTAGAGGAACAAGATGAACTTAAAATAGTGACAGTAGATGAGATGCATGGAATTCTCACTACGTATGAGATGAGAACTGGACTAAATGAAACCTCAAATAAAGAAGCAGTGTTTAAAGTCTCTTCCAAAAATTAATAAGAGAATCTATATGATGAGGAAGCCCTCTTTGTAAGAAAACTTAAGAAAGGCATTGGGAAATACAAAGGTAAGTTACCTTTGAAATGTTTTAACTGTCGAAGGATTGAAAATTTTTCCCATAAGTGTTCCTACCCAAAACAAGATGAGAGTGACCATGAATAAGCTTGTTGTCATAAGGGTAAGAAGAAGTTTAAAGAAAAAAGGAAGAACTTCTATTCCAAGGAAGAAAGTGAAGATGAGGAAATGAGTGAAGATAATGAAATCTTGTTTTTAGGAACATCACACTCAGATGAGGAATCAGAAGTCGACATAGAAGCTGAATACATGGCTGTTGTAGATGAAATTGAAAGATGTAGAAAAAGAAACAAAGTTTTGAAAGAGAAATTTTCTAAATACCAAGAAGAGACAAATCAAATTATTATTTATTTGAGAAACCAACTTCGAAAGGCCAAGAAGAGTGAGGAATATCTAGTAGTTCTTCTTAAGGAGAGAATTCAAGATTTTGAAAAACTTGAGAAAGAAATTACTAAACTTAAAGTTGATGAAAAATCCATTAAATCAAAGTTTGAGAACAACTCAAGGATTCTACATGACATTATGAGTAGCCAAAGACCATCAAGTGATAGGTCTAGTTTTGGGTTTGTTAAAGAGAAGAAGCCAGAGATTTTCCCACTCACTAATCAAAGAGGAATTACAAATAGCTATGTTGAAGTACTGAAGAGTCCTATTAAAAAGGAAAAGTGCAAAGAACATGCTTTATCCTTTCATGACAAAGACATAACTCATGAGGATCCCAAGAGACAAGTAATAAATAGAAATCAGAAAATATTTATGGGTCATTGTTATTCCTGTAATAACTTTGGTCATAAATCCGTGAAATGTAAGGCTTGTGAAAAAGTTCATAAGTACAAGAAGGGTGCAATTAAAAATCCAAAGGTAAGGAATCATAACCAGTTTGGACTTCTCCAAAGGTTTGATATAGAGTGTTACAAATGTAATAATTTTGGACACTTGGCTAGAAATTGTAAACTGAATTGTGATGCTCCAGTAGAAGTTCGGAGACAATGGAAGAAAATGGCAATTAGGAAATAGAGAGACCAAAGACCTCCTATGGATAAAGAAAAATTTCATGGTTATTGTCATTGCTGTCATAAGTTTGGTCACAAGGTGGCTGACTGCAGAGGTAAAGGAGAAAATCAAAGGATGAAAAGGAAACAGGACACCAATGTAGAGCATGGTGAAGGACAAGAAAATAGTACTCCTCCTGAAAAGGTGTGGATGAAAGAATTAGAAGCCGCAGAAGAAACACAACTTTCAGTCATTAATGAAGTCTCAGTAGTTGATGTTGAGAATAATGAGGTCATAGATAAAAATGACATTCATCATGAGGGAAATATACTTAGTGATGTAAAAGAATATCCCAATGTAGATAAGGATGAAAGAGATGGTGAAGGAGACAATGATAGTGGAATTTACTTCTAAAAATTATCTCATTTTGTGAAAAACAAAAACCAAAAAATTGAGGGCATGGACGGTCATCTTAAAGGCATAGGAAATGTTGCATGATCTCAGGGGGAGATTGATATCTTTAACTTAAGGATTTTAAATATGAGAAGGAAAACAATTGTTTCTAGTTAAAATTCAGTGTGAAAAGAAGAGAAAAAGAGGGATAACACAGATAAGATTGCGTGGTTAATGAACCTTGGTTCTAGTTTCAAAATTGTGTTATCTACCACCATTGGTTTTAGAGGAAGTATTTAATCGGGGAGAGTTAAAGTCACAAAATTCCAATTGGTATCCAAAATAAACTCAATTGGTGTCTAATGTTGAATTATACTAAAAGCTATCTTCTTCAAAATGATAGGTGATCAAGGTTGGTGTATGGATGACATAAGAGAATGTATGAAGTAACGTGAGAAGAACAAAATGTGAGAGTCATGAAGACCATGATGTCTGCAATCAAATAAAAGATAAAGATGATTATGTTCACTTAGTATTTGAAGTCATGACACATAAATTGTTGACAGTAGAAGACAACTCAAGTCTAAAAATAAAAAATTCAATCTATTGATAAGGTAGCAGGATGAGTTCAGCATTGACAAAGGAAAAGGTTGAGGTTATGAGTCTTTGTGTCTAAGATAGTGAGACCAGAGAAACTATGTAACAAACTGAAGTAATCTCTGTGTTGAGGATCTGATATTATGGGTCTATTGATAGTTGATAATATAGATCTAAAATCCAAAATAATCCAGTAGTATATGCTAGTTTTTTTTATATGAAGATCTAAATGCACAGGTTTAAGGAATTATGGTAAACTCAGAAGCCCATTAAGTTACATGCAGAATAGACCATTAGATATGGCAGTAGGAACAGATTTTTAAAAAAAGGGAAACATGTATCCTAGAACATAAAATGGAAGAGTATTGGAAAAATGTCGAGTGTAGACTCTATCACAAAAATGTTGACAAAGGAGAAGAAGTATAGTGACAGGGGGAATAGATGGATTTATCAGTTAAGCTATCATCCAAGAACCTGTTGCAAGAAAGGAAGTGTTAAGATAAATGATAATACATTGATTAAATAACAAATTTCAATTAAAAAAGGGGAGATATGATGATAGGGGGAGTTGTCAGAAAGTAGAAAAGCAGGAAATCTTATATTAAAATAAGTACAGCATTGGCATAACAGGTTATCCTTTATTATTGTTGTCAAAGGGGGAGAATGTTAAGAGGTTACCATCAATGCCAAAGGGGGAGATTGTTGAAAAATTTGGGTTATATTCGGTCATTGATGCCAAAGGTGTTCACGAATGACAAAAGAATAACCAGTGGATATGATAGTAGGACAAACTCATTGAAAGACTAAGGTAGTAATGAGATGGCATGGCATAGTTAAGGATGTGGCATGACACATATCATGACATAGAATATGATGGTGTCCTCATGGTGATGTGCTCAGTGAAATACTAGTAATGAGATGGCATGGCATAGTTAAGGATGTAGCATGACACATATCATGACATGGAATATGATGGTGTCCTCATGATGATGTACTCAGTGAAAGACTAAGGTAGTGATGACATGGAATGATGATGAGGCAGCATAGTTATCTGCATGAGATCCAATGAATGAGGATCACTTTTTGTATAATCCTCAAAGACAAAATGCAGATCCGCATTAGTTCTAGAATGGATGGTAGGGAGTAACCCACACTATATCTGATGGTGAATATCAAGTTCACGTAATTTAGGAAGAAAATCCAAAGTTCTGCAAAATATCAGGATACACAATCAGGGGTAAATTTGGAAGGAAATCAACGGTCCAGGAAAATGCGAAAACAAATTTACGGAAGTGTTGAAGCCTCGAATGGGTAGGTTGTTGGAATTGACTTTAAGGCTCACAAAATAGGGGGAAAACCCAAACTAAAAGGATTCAAAAGGTCCTACGCAAGGACAGTTCTATCCCTAGCCTATTTGGAATAGTAATATCCCACGGATATTCAACATCCACTAGCACTCTTTGAGTCAATAAGTTTGCTCCTTAAAAGGGAGACTTTAGATTAAGGCTAAAGTCAATCCTAAGTAAAATTTGAAAGAAATCTAAAATTAATAATGCAATCTAAGATTAATAACTCTGCAACTATTAGAAGGAATTCTATAGTTACAGAAATGAAGATTTAAAATGAAAATATTAACTAAAATAAATGCTAATTAATAATGTATCTAAAAATCTATCCCATGAGAGAAATATTTTAATAGAAATTCAACGCATATAAAAGATAATTATTGCATTGCTTAAAGAAATTCAAACAACTCAGCAATTAATAGGCACATCAGTTTTTCTACAAAATGAATAATAAGATATTATTGCCATTTGGAAAATATTGTTTTTGCGTTAAACCTCCAATCATTTATCACAATCAGATAAAACAAACCTGCCAAAAAATAATGCAGTAAAACATTATCCACAAATGTTGCACAGAGAATGTTCAAATCTAATTATTAATTCAACTGAGAAAATGCATAAAAATCCCATATAACTCAGATGAATGATTGTTGTAGTGGTTTCTGGTCTTTTATTCCAGCTTCAATAAAAAATTACAAAGCTTCATAATCCACCCAAAAATCCTATGGATAGAACCTTCATACAGTATCCCTTGAAAGAAATTTACAAAAGATTGCAAAGAAGAAAATGTTGATTCTCTGGTTTGAAGGTCTCTCCTTGGCAGTGTCTCCTCAGTTCTGAAAGAGAAATCTATACAGCTATGTCAAGCACTTTTCCCCCCCTCAACTCAGACCTTTGGGTCAATTTTATAAAAGAGACGAGCAATGAAAGGTTAATATCCAACCACCAGAACTCTGCTTCGTTCATATCCCATCCAAACCAACTACAACCAACTTCTGAAAATACTCCTTTGTTCAGGAAATATTTTCTCGAAATCGATTGACAGATCTCAAAAACAGCTCGCATTGGTAGGAGTAAAAGACCCCATTTGTGAAGTGGGTTTTCAACAATTTTGTCATATTCTTCATGGTTTGATGGAAAATGGAGCCCAAAATTTGCCTCTCTTACCAGGTGTGATTCAGCTTCTAGAAATAAATGCGGTTTTCATTAATTTCATACCAGCTTGTATCTTTTCTCTCAACGATCCATGAATTTCTGTTGGAGCTTCCTTCTTTCTTGAGAAATCCAATTCATTGTGATAAAATAGAATAAATGATCTCCATTGCTGGCAGATAAAGCTTTCCCCATCAAACTTCAAATTGATAGCACAACCGTATTTTGATTATATTATCTTCGGTAATCTGCATAGCTTATCATCCTGACAAACCTGCAAAAATTATATCAATTAGCGTTCATTAACCAAGGTAGAATGCAATGTAAAGTGTAAATAATATAAAAAATATCTTTTTTTCCGGAGATCTTAGCTCTGGTGTATATCAACATTCAACAATCCTTTTTGAAATGTTTCGATACAAATGGCAAATCAACTCAAAATTATTCTCTTGGAAGTTAAGGCTCAGTAACCATTGATTTCATTGTGGAGTGAATTGTGGCAATTGATTTTAACAATCAAATCTATTATTCTGTGTTAATTATTTTCCAAATGAATTAAACCAAACAAAAATCCAAAATCTATTTTCCTGAAATATCGGAAATGAAATGTTGGGAAATAAATTTTGAATTTGAAAAATCATTTAAACAAATCAAAATCAAAATTTAAAACCCTATGTAAAAGAAAAAATAAAATTACCAAATATCTAAAATGTAGGAGAAGAGTTGCGGGCGTTTATTTTGCAAATATACACATCCTTTCTGCAATCCGCAATTGTGGTTTGTGGACACACAAGACGCAAACTCATTATTCAAACACTTTCTGCATCCGTGATCCACAATTTGTTATATTTTTATCATTCAAGCTAGCATTATGATCTTAGGATCTTATCTGAGAGAATAACATGCACATCAATAAAACACAAGAGACAATTAACACAAAGATTTTCCTTGGGGAAACCATAAAGGAGAAAACCCCACAACTTCCTCAGAGATAGAATCAGCACCAAAAGTAAAACCCAAAAAAGTAAGATGATCTCCAGATAGCAGTAGTCTCTCTCTTGTCCCAGCAACTTCTCTTCTCTCACTCATACGCCCCAATCAATGAGTGTGTGTGTGATAAATAGAGAGGCTCACTCTCTATTTATATTATTTTGTTTACTTAATGTCCACTTTAACATGTTGGCCCCACTTAATAATTACTTACTAAAGATGACATCTGTAGGAGAGTCTAATAACCCTAGTGCCCCACAACTTGTGGGGACTTTTCCCTGACTTACAATAACTCACCTAGGGCCGACTTCTCTAGGATAGTCTAATAACCCTAGGGCCCCACAACTATGGGGACTTTAACCCTTGACCAATAGGAGGGTTACCCACAATGACTAGACATGACTTGTTTACATTATAGAACCTCCCAATAGGAACATTGGGGCATGACATGACTCAAATAAATTACAAACACGTCCCGAAATAAACATCGGGATACAATACATAAGATATACAAATGAATACATTCTAAAGTTACAAATACATCAACACTCCCTCTTAACTAGGAAGGTATTCTCTCCACACAATTTATCAGCACAAGTCTTCTTCTTTGTATCATCTGGATCATCATCAAGTCCTCATGATCTTCACCTTCAAGCCATATCTATAATCAAGTCATCTTCATCTAGATCTGGATCATCACTCGATATGGATCATCATCACTGGATCTGGATCATCATCACTCGATCTGGATCATCACTGTTGGATCATCATCATTGGATAATCACGAGTGCTATCTCATGATTCTTCTCATCATAGGAAGTTCTACAAAGCTAGCCTTTTTTCATGCTGGTTGTAGGTCTAGCCTCCATGTAGGTCTTCTTCCAGCACTTATATCTGACCCTGAGTCAGAATGGCCCGTCCAGCACTTATATCTGATCATGTAGGAACCAATCCTATAATCATATCAGAAAGGCATGCCCAACACTCACATCTGACCATGTGGGAACACATCCCACAACCCTGTCAGAAAGGCCCAGCACTCACATTTGACCATGCGAGGAACCAATCCAACATACATGTCAAAAAATCTCTGCACTTACATTTGACCATGCGAGGAACCAATCCAACCTACATGTCGAAAGGGCTCTGCACTTACATCTGCCCATGAGAGGAACCAATCCAACATACATGTCAGAAGGGCTCTGCACTTACATCTGATCATGTAGGAACCAATCCTACAGTCACATCAGAATGGACCTCAGTCCCAGACTGAGCTTTACTGGTAGCTGACCAGGTGCCTCCATTCCAAGAATGGAATTTAGAGCTTATATCTGATCATGTAGGAACCAATCCTACAGTCACATCAGAATCGATCAGCACTCACATATGACATGGAAGGAACCAATCCTCTCACCATGACAGAATCGCTCAGCCCTTACATCTAACCATGGTAGGAACCAATCCTCTCACCATGTCAGAATGGCTCTAGGTCTCATCATTTCCCCTTGGAGGGAACCTCAATCTGGATAACACCAAGCTTCTCCTTGAAGTACTCAAGCTTCACTTTGGCCATTTCTAGCATATAATCACATCAAGGATGATTACGTTCAAGGATAACCTGCAAACTTCATCAGGACCGATTACATCTGAGGACAACCTATAGGACCATTTATGTCTAAGCAACCTACGAGCTTCTCCAAGATTTATGCTCAGACAACCTGTCTCATAAGCTATGCTAGAAATCCCTCTTTCAAGAGATCTTGATCTAGATCATTGCTCCTCTCTGCATCATACAAAAAAATGCAAGTTAGATCAACCAAATCAAATAGTAGTTTTCAAAAGAAACATACTACCTCCCAAATAGCAAGTGGAAACATATTTTTCCTCAGCTGTACTCAATGCCATGCAAGAATCCATCCTGCCAAACCAAGAGATCACACTTGATCCCATACTGAAGTAGCACCTCAAAGTGCTCTTCCTATCAATGGCACTGCCTACCCAATACAAATCTACATAAATTTCTGGGTTAATTTTTTGAGTCACCTCATACTTGAGCGCATAATAAATTGTACCCCTCAAGTACCTCAGAATATGCTTTACAACAATCAAGTGAACATGTCTCAATGTGTTCACAGCAAAGAAAATATCTGGTCTTGTATTTTCCAGGTACATCAACTGACAATACATCGTGGGATCAACCGAATCTGATGAAGAAACACTCAATAGCTTCAGGTTCGATGCCATAAGTGTGGTCATGGCCTTGCAGTCCATCATCTTGAACCTCTTCAAGATCTCTACTGCATACTTCCCTTGTTCCAGTTATATTCCATCTACATTCTGCCACACCTCCATGCCTAGAAAATAGTGCATCGACACATAACAAAAGCATCACTAGTCTTCCGCCTTCAACCTTGAAGCAAAGGTTGGAATCCAATTTACTCTCAGTAAATCCTAGAGTCATTAATAATCTATCCATCCTATTGTACCATGTCGAACCTCAGGATCTTCTGTAGTCACTGCCTCTGAAGCGGAGCATCATACTCCCTCTGTCTTCCGTACTCTATGCACTGGAGTGACAAGTAGCTTCCTATGCTACTAATTTTCTATGTATCCATCTAGGATCACTGGATACCAAGATCCTCTATCTTGAACTTTTTCAAAAGTTCTTCTCACACCCATCTGTGAGCTTGTCATCCTCTATAGGATTTCATCTTCAACCTTATAGCAAAGGTTAATATCTTCATCAAGATCCTCATGTATGTGTTATCCCATAGGTGTCTTTTGAGCTCATGCAAGGCCTTCTTTCATTTGCACACATGATTCTTCTGTCATGTGTCTCAAATCCCACTGGATGCAAATGTCTCTTCGTAGTCTATGCCATCTTTTTTTGAGAAGCCTCGTGCTACGAATCTTGCCTTGTATCCCACGATGTTTCCATCTACTACATGATGGAACTATGAACTTCCCTTCATGTATCGATACTGCATCCTAGACATCATTATTCTTGAACTTCCCTTTCTTCTTGGTTACTTCGCCATAGCTGGAAGGTTCTGCATCAATGATGTCACTGCATTTGTCATATTATTCTTCATCTTGAACTTTCTTTACTTGTTCTTCGGAACAAGTCTCATCCTTCTTTGCTTGTAGGCGATTTTACGCAATCTTTCCTACAATTCAAATGCATTAGTTGTATGGTTAGAAACATTTCATAAGGTATATTCATAATGGAAAATTCTTATGCATAAATATATGATCATGCAACTATTTTTTCCAATACAACATTCATCCATATCTCACGAAAAGTTTCTAGATGCCTTCCATCTCTACCAGGACAACATTGAGATTGTGTACTAATCCAATATGTCAGCAAAGAGGTTTCATTCTAGATAAGTAGCAATGGACAGTTGTATAGCACCAAGAGCTGCTTACCCATCACATGCATATTAGTAGTACATTGTCATTAATGAAAACATTCTATCATGCATAATACATTAACTAAATATAAACAAATGCATAGCAATATCATGAAATGACAATTGAATACTTATCTTTATTTGTTTCATGGGTAGACTCCTTCTTGAGCCTTCAGCTTCATCATCTTCTTCATTCATAATAGCATCATTTCTTATCCAAATGCTAAGATGGATAAGGGGTTCTTCAAGAGTTGAGTTCTTCGTATTCATCATCACTTGAGGGATATTCTTTGGATGGTGAGAGCTTGATCTTCAGTTGCTCCCATATTCTATTCTCTTATTATGAGTTGAGCTTCTTCTTCTTTTGAAAGTAATCACTTCCTTCTAGCACACCTTCCTTGAATGAATGAATCCCATGATTCTGGGAGGCCATTCAAGGTGGATATCACAACTTTTGCATTATTTACTTATTCTTTTACCACTTCAAGTTGTTTTTTGATTTGAGAGACCCTTGTAAATTATGACTGCATGGTCTCTGCATTCTGGATCTTCACATTCTTCAACTGGTTTCTTAAGGTCATATTCCGATTTATGTTCTTCCCTTCAAATAGATTGGTCAAGGAATCAAACATATTCAGTGTCTTTAGGGAAGACACTTGTGGTACAAGTTGATCCGTGATTGAATCAACAATGATCTTCTTGGCCTTGACCAAGTTCTTCTTGTGTAAGTCTTTTAGCCTCATCTCCCTCTGGAACTGGAACCTCTCCACTCATGTGGGTTTCCAATTCATTTTCTTCAGAGATATCATATACTTCCATGCTTGAAAGTTTTTAACTTCACCAAGCTTATCATCAAGCTAATGTGATAGATTACTTTTAAATGAGAACCTCAAATGAAAATAGCAAAAGATTAGATCTTACCGATTTGAGGTGTCTGTCCTGGTTCCAGAGCTGGATGATCTAGGGTTTGTCAGAGAAACCCTAATTTTCAAAACTTGGAATAATTTGGATCTGATTAGATATAAAGATAGATATCTTCAAGTTGATCTGTCTAATGTACTCCTTTTCTGAAAATAGTGGAGGGAAGCTCCCGGAACAGGAAGCCCTAGTTTACCAATTTCTTTTGCAGAAATGTCTGATATTGTTTCTACAGTATATCCAAAGTTACTACTCCTCTGTGTCTAAAACGTCTCAATGAGGTAGCCTCACATGTCCCTATTCCAACACCACATGTTTCATCAGAATTGGTTTCACCAATTGGGACTTATGATGATTTTCCCAAGGTGACATGTTTCAGGATTGTTCAAAACAGCGAAGTTGTATGGACTGCCACGTGTCACTGTTTCATCTTCTGGATCTGAAACTCTGACCACATAAATTAAATTATGTGCCATTTATGGAACATCTTCATAAATTTCATGTGGACCTTTGTAGCCCAATATATAGCAATTATCCCCAGGTGTCCTGTTTAGGGATGAATCTTGGAAGAGGCTGGAACCCTAACTTGGAGGAATCATATCTCCCAGAATATAGTGAATCTGAGGCAGAATTTTGGTTACAATGTAAATCATGATTTTATCTTCGGCCTTTGAAAGTTTAAGCTCCTGATCCTTCTCTAATATTGATATATATCCAATCTACCAAAACTTATCAGTTTTAGTATTTTAGGGTTTTTCCAACTCGGGGTCAAACTAGGGTTTGACTTTCCCAGAGTTTCACCCAACCAAAAATCTTGACCCATGTCTCTAAAATTCGATTTTGATGAGGATATAAATCCTATTCCAGGTTCACTCAAACATTCCTCTTCTGTAAGAATCCCTAATTTCCTGCACCAAAAACTGAAAATGCTCGGAATCGAATTTCGCTTCGACAAAAAGATGCGCCCTTCAATGGAGAGTCATCCTAGCATACTTTTGTTGATGGATTGTGGAGAGAGAACCAAAAATTAAGAAGCCCTAGATTCTACAGCTACACAATGTCTTCTTCTTAGGTTAGCTCTGATACCATGTTATATTTTTATCATTCAAGCTAGCTTTATGATCTTAGGATCTTATCTAAGAGAATAACATGCACAGCAATAAAACACAAGAGACAATGAACACAAATATTTTCCTCTGGGAAAACATAAAGGAGAAAAACCCACAACTTCCTCAAAGATAGAATCAAAACCAAAAGTAAAACCTGAAAAAGTAATATGATCTCTCGACAGCAATAGTCTCTCTCTTGTCCCAGCAACTTCTCTTCTCTTACTCATACGCCCCAATGAGTGAGTGTGTGTGTGATAAATAGAGAGGCTCACTCTCTATTTATAATCTTTCATTCACTTAATGTCCACTTTAACATGTTGGCCCCACTTAACAATTACTTACTAGAGCTTACATCTCTAGGAGAGTCTAATAACCCCAGTGCCCCACAACTTGTGGGGACTTTGCCTCAACTTACAATAACTCACCTAGGGCCGACTTCTCTAGGATAGTCTAATAACCCTAGGGCCCCACAACTGTGGGGAATTTAACCCTTAACCAATAGGAGGGTTACCCACAATGACTTGACATGACTTGTTTACATTATAGAACCTCTCGATAGGAACATCGGTGCATGACATGACTCAAATACAATACATACACATCCCAGAATAAACATCGAGGTACAATACCTAAGATATATGGATGAATACATTTTGAAGTTACAAATACATCAACACAATTGTGGGTTGCGAGGATGACAAACCACGATTATTGAAGAAAGTTTCTGCATCTGCAATCTTCATTGTAGGTTGCAGGTTGCGGGAAAGACAAACGTTTTTGGGAACAAAATTAATTCCTTTCTGCAACTCACAAAAACACACAAAACCAAAGGAATTTTCAAAAGGGAAAATATCTAACTGAATCAAAACATGACAAAGGGATAAAAAGCATGATAATCAGGATAAAAACCTCAAAATGACAATGGAATTTAAACATCGCCTTTTTATGTAAAAATTGGAGGTCCCATGTTTCATCCAAAACATGGGATCTGTTGTAGCTACAACAAATGGCGACACACTGGGAAAAAGTAGTTATCTCTAAATTACAGTATTGAAATCTATAAAAATGAAGAATGAAAACAAAATTCTTTCACATGCTACATCTTGTTGTAGCTAGGTTTTGTTTCTAGATTACATATTATTTTCAAATAATTGTTTTTCATGTTTCTTTTAATTTTGAATTTGGTTTTGGGGTGTTAGAATCATGAGCTTATTTTTTTTATTTTGATTCCATGTCGTTTCCTTTTGAATTTTATTTTATTTTGTTAGTTTTATAGTTTTAATGGGATTATTAGGTGTATATTTTTCTAAGAATTCAAAAAAATCTATTATAAGGTTTTATCTAAGTTAAATAATATTCCTTAACCCTTTTGTTTTGGATTCATGTGTCAAAATATTGGTTAGGCATATTCCTATAGCGCAAAAGGGAGGGACTGTGAACTAAAGCGCTACAAGAAAATTGAGGCATTCAAAAAATTATTATTTAGCTCGTTGGTGGTGCAAAATCACAAATGATGGAGTTGTACATCTGTAAAGACGAGATGATACGTGTATGGACCCAGAAATCATTATGACAAGTGTACACATTAAGCTGAGGATTATGTGGGTAAATCGCAGTTGTCCTGAGTCTCGAAGATTGGAGATTTTTTAAACATTAATGATAGCACATCCATGGAGTTCGTTTAGAGTGAGTGGCAAATTTGACGGGCTTATGAGAAACTGAGAAGATCGTGGAAAATTATTGAATGACTTGGGTGTAATCGTGGATGTTAAAGATGGAACTGTGGAGACTTGTCTGATGTGAATGAGGATAGGATTGTGTATTTTCAGCATTATGAATCATCATTGTGATGGGTATGCAATAATACATAGAAAACGTTAACTGAATTGTGATTTGTATTGACAGAGGGTTAGTATGGATAATGGCAATTGAGAAATTGTGAGTTATGGTCCTAATTTTTCTCAGCCTCTAGTCTATTGTTGTAGTAGGATACTTTCAAAATAGTTTTAACTATTTTTTGAAGGAAAAATACAATTAGGGTTCAGTGCAAAAAATGAAGAGGAGTGGTAAGACTAACTAGGCCGAGCCTTCGGATATGGCATGGGCTAAAAATTTGTCTGAATGTGCAAAATTGTTTCAGAGAGAAGGCTGGTTTAAATATTTTGAAAAAATTGATGGTTATCATTTTGAAGTTTCATATGGGTTCACTCAAGGGCTAGAGAAACATACAGTCCTATTCAATACCCTAAAAATTGAGTTAACTGGAGAGCTGATAGAAAAATCCATAGATATTTCTAATGAGGGTGAATTTTGGTTTAAGAAGATGCCATTTACCTCTAATTCAGAGGATTTCTTGTTGCCTGATGTTGTAGCAGATTGGGGAAAGGGTGTGCATATACAAAATTTCAAGCCTGAATGGAGGGATCCTATTAATATTTTTTAGAGTTATATAACCTGTGAGGGTATTTTTTCTTCTGTTTTTAAATACCACATCAGATTTCTACAGCATTTAAGTCAGGAGTCGAAGATGAATCTCCCCTTTTTCTTCCTAAAAAGCCTGCAAAAGATGTCAAGTAGGGTAAGGTGACATGAATACCATACTAAACAGTCTATCTTCTACCATGGATTTATTAAGTTGATCATTAGTACTATGCTTCAGAGAAAGGGTAATACCTGGGATTACTTTTTGTTCTGGTCAGGGTTTCAGAGCAAAAAGGAGGACCAGTCAAAAAAGAGACAAATGAATAAGTCGCATAGCCTAGTTAAAAAATTGAAGAAGGAGGTCATTATTGAAGCAGTAGAAGAGAATACTCAAGTGGAGTCTTCAGTACAGAAACTTGAAGAACATGTAGGTGGAAGGAAAAATAATATTGATGAAGATTACCAGTTGGAAAATTCTGAAGATATGGAAGAGGTACATGTAGCAGCTTTAGAACAGAAAGAAGAAAACAAATCAGTTGAATTCGATAAAAATGTCAATGATACCCAAGAATACATGGAAGATGTTTCTATCCCAACCAAGATTGAAGTGGAGAACATACAGAATCTCAGTACAAAAATTAAAGGAAAGTCAATGGTTGAAGTAAAAAGTGAAGGTGTATTGATTTCAAGTTTAAAGTTTCATGGCTAAGGAGAAGATTACTGTGATAGATTCAGATTCTTCATCTCAAAAAAATTTAAAAGAATATGAAGACTTGTCTGAGCAATTAGATAATAAAAGAGAAGATTCAGTGATTGAGAATCCTTCTCAAGTGAAAGACACAGTTAAAGGACAGTCCAAAGAAGATAAATCTAAAAAGGTTCCTGTAGCATAAACAAAGCAGCATGAAGAGGATGATGAGGAAATTTTCAGGAAATTAAATATACCTTGGTTATCTAAGGAAGTTTTTTCATTCCAAGAAGGAAAGTTCATAGACTCAGAGAATGCAAATCTTTAGAAGACAGTTAAAAAGTACAAGCATCAATTTGATTTTTTGAATGAAACAAATAAAGGCTTGGTCATGGAAAATAGGAGGTTAAGAGAAGATCTTGAAGATATTAACACCCATTATCAGAAGTTGATTGTGGTTTCAAAAGAAGCATTAAAAAGGAAGAGGCAGACACAAAGCAAATTTGAAGAATTAGATCAGAAAATCCAAGATTTAACTCAGCAGAATCAAGAACTGTCAACGACGGTTGAAGACTTAGAAATTGAGAAACAAAGAACCAGAAGAAAATCACAAGCTCTGGAAGGGATAGCACTTCTGGATGAAGCAGCCAAAGATCTTTAAAAGATCATTTCTGACAGGTGTCATTTAATCAATTTTTGTAAAATATTAATACTGTATTTTGTAAAGCAATCATTTTGTAGTAGTTTTGAGAGTTGGGTCTAGAAGTTAGTTATGTAGTTAAGTAACTGTTTTTTGCAGTTCAAGGAATTGACCTAAAGTTAGCTAGGAAATTAAGCAAATTTTTTTTAGATGTAACAAGTATAAAAGAAAGGAATGAAATAGTAGGGTGGTTCTAGTTTTTTGCAAGGGGAGGCTCAAAAGCTACTATGTCAAGCTAAGATCCAAACTCTCATGTAATTTTCTTGATTGATTATGATATATATCACTGATAATCCCATATTATTTTCATTTGCTGGTTTCATTTATGATTTGTTAAATCACTCAATGTGCAATTTCATTTCCTGTCTAATGTCTTATTCATGAAGTGCTTGTAGGTTGTGGGTGAAACTCAGTTAGCTTTCTCTGTGTTTTTTGGTTTATTTTATATATATGGTTCATCTCATTCTCTGATTTTTATATGATTTAGCTCATGTTTTAGCTTGGTTTATGTTACCCTCTTGTTTATGAAAATTTCAGACCAAAAACAATACAAAAATATAATTTTACTTTATTTTATTTTAGAGATTGTGTTGGCTTGTTCTTCTTGTAGTCTGGAACAATTTCTGGCACTAACATATTTGGCGTCGTTGTTGGGGATGAAGCTAAAGCATACATTCCCTGGGTTTTATCATTCAACAGGTTTTGAGAGGTGGACAAAACCAGCAAATCATTTAGACTACTTTTCACCAAACAGTTTTCACAGTGGCTACTAAGAAGGATGGGACAAAAAGGAGACCTGCTTCACCATTACACCTGGGTGTCTCAGACCCATAGAAAATATTGAAAGAAGCTAGGAAAATTAAGAAATCACAGTCATCCCCAGCTTTATGTGGCCCTAATCAGTTTGACCTACTTTCATCCTTCTCATTTTCCAAAGAAGAAAAACAAGATCCATCCTGGTTAACATATTCTATACCTGTTAGCAGTTTCCAAATATTTACTGATCCTCAATCCTTTAAAAAGGAAAAAAATCAATCTCCTGGAAAAATCCATTGTTCCAATTCAAAACCAGCAAAAACCTTTTTCGGCATAGTACCAGTCAAGTAAACAAATCTTTGCCTACAGCAAACCCTAGTAGTTTCACAATGGCAACTCAGCAACCTCCATTAGATATGATGGATAGGATGGTGGTAGCTAGGTATGCTCCACTAGTCCTTCCTTGGTCCTTAAATGCTCTCCCTAGAGGATATTATCAAAAGTACTTGCCTAAGTTCAATGGGAAAGGTGAGACAACAACTGGGGAACATTGGGATGCATTTCTTAGTTATGCAGATAACCAAAACATTGAATCAAAAGATGTATGGATGAGAATGTTTGTGCAAAGCCTAGATGGGGAGGTTAGGAAGTGGTTCAGAGAGTTACCAGCAAATTCGATTAGCTTGATAGAGGAACTTCAGGATGTTTTCATGAGGTAATGGGGTGATACCAAGGATCATGCATACTATATCACAGAATTTGGATCCCTAAGGAGGAAAAAGGATGAGACCATAGCATACTTTTCTAAAATATTTAACAAGATGTATGGTAGAATTCCGGCAAAAATCAAACCTTTCAAAACTTCAACAAAACTTACCTATGCAAATTCTTTTGATCATGAATTTTCTTTACACCTGAGAGAAAGAAGACCAATCAATATATTGAACATGCAAGAAGCAGCATTAGAGGTAGAATCAAATATTCTAGCTTCTAATCGACTGAAAGTAAATTCAAATCAGCAAACTTATGATAGAAAAGGTAAAAAGGAGGCTGCTCCAGTAGTTTCAACATCACAATCAACTGATAGTAAAATTGATGAAATGGAAAAATTAGTAAAAATTCTAACAGCAAAATTAACTAAATTGGAATTGGAGAAGAATAAAAACAAACCTGCTTAAGAAGGAGAAAGAAACCCTAATAATCCTAATCAGTTTAGACGCCAGTTTTAACCTAGGTTTATTCCCAGAGAAAGAAGGAATAATGATATACAAAGGGAGAGAAGAGAAGCTAAAGATCAAAAGGTGCCACCACCACTTCAAAACAATACCATTTATGAAGGAGAAGTAGAGGAAGATGAGCAATATGAAGATACAAATCAGGACATAAATCATTTTGGGGAACTATTGACAGAAGGTTTTTTAACTGAAGAAGATTATTTAAATTATGAATGTTATGATGCAAATATTTTTCATACAGAAAATTATTTGGGTTGTGATATAACAGCAGAAATATGTCAGTCTGAACCCAAAAGGACTATTGGCTTAAGGTCAGAACCAAAGCAGGTTGTACAAAACCCTAGAAAGAAATAAACTCTTCCTCCTAAGCAATCAAATAGTCAAACACAGGAAAAAGGGAAAGATCAAGGTCATCCAGAAAAGGTAATTAAAGCTGAAGAGGTAAATAAGAATCAGCAGAATTTTAATTTCAAAAATGAGTTGTGCAAAATTAAAATTTCAATGTCATTTACTGAGCTGATAAAAAATCCTGGTTATAAGAATTCAGTTTTGAAAATGATGGGTTCAATAACTAATCAAATACCATCATATACAGTAAACCTACAAGAAGAACATCCAAGAATTTTCATTGGTTCTGCATTAGCTAAAAAAACTAAAAAGGATTCAAGTTTATCTCCATGAAGAGTATCACCATGGATGTTGTGGTGGTAGATATTGCTCCTAAATTTGGAATGTTACTTTCTAGGTCTTGGGCTGAGAAGGTAGGGGGTACCTTGCAGATGGATTTGTCATATGTAACAATTCCTATTTTTGGAGGTGAAAATAGGAGGATGTATAGAGAATTGTAGTTTGCTTATATTGTTACTGATGATAGGAATCCAACAAATCATCCTTTATATGATGTAGAAAAGGATTTGGGCTCTTGCATGTTGCACTTCAGTAATGATAGTCTAGTTGGTATGTTACAGGTGGAGAAGGAAAAACCAGTCAAGCGTTTTGTAGAACAAAAAGATGAGTTGTGGCAAATGTATTTTGATGGCTCCTCATCCAAGGAGGGAGCAGGAGCAGGTATTCTATTGATTTCCCCTAGTGGTGAATCATTAAGTTGTATGTACAAATTGGATTTTATCACTACAAATAATACCACAGAGTATGAGGAATTGTTGTTGGGTTTAAATATTGCAAAAGACCTGGGCATTTAGTAAATTTATGTTTATGGTGACTATGAATTAGTTGTCCAGTAGGTAAGGGACAAGTATCAAGTAAAACAGGATTTGTTGAAGGTGTATAGGAATGAAGTTTGGGACATGATACATAATTTCTTTATAGCTGTTACAGCTGATTTTACCACACATGGTGGATCACACCTTTATGGCCTTCCCTATCCCTCTGCAGAATTATTAGACCCCATGGACCATTTTTGTACCTTTGATGTTTCCAATATCATCCCTAAAAACATGCATTATTTGCTATACGTGACTTTTAAACCTATTCTCACGTATATACACGGATATGACCCTCAAATCCACGTACATCGGGATGTGTGCAAAAGGCCAAATCGTTTTGGAGTTTTCCTTGATGTGGATCCAAGTCACTTGTCTCTTGGCCTTCCATTTGTCTTGAGATCGCTCGGATTTGACCTTCCATTACCCCATTGAAGCACTATATAAGGAACCCTATGGATACATTGAAAGGGGGGGAATTGACATTAGAGGAATTTTGGGGTCTAAAATGGGCCTCCTAAGGAAAATAATAAAATAATAGTTAAAATAATAAAATAATAGTTAAAATAATAAAATAATATTGATTAATTTTGGAGGAAGAAAGAAAAAACTACTTTTTGTGTTCGTATTTTCGACATATCTCCCTGTGTTTTTCCTCAAATTTTGATCATCATCACATTTGTTTAGGTATTTCTTGTTTTTGGGGTAGCAAGGTCCATCAAAAGTATGCAGTGTGGGTACTCGTTGGATGCAGAATCAAATTCCGCATCCAATGAGCTCTCCCGATCGAAATTTGAGTAAAAACACAATGAGATATGTCGAAAATACGAACAAAAAAAGTAGTTTTTTTAATGACAAATATGCCAATTCAACCATTATGGTTGACTTATTTTATTGAAATTATATTGGTTCTTGAATTCCATCTCACAAAAACTTATTTTTGCACGTTTTCTTATAAGGCCCATTTTAGACCCCAAATTTCCTCTAATGAGAGCAAGAAAACTATAGTCCATTGTTGTCAGAGCTTATACTTGAGTCTGCATCCCTTTGTCCCTTGGAGCACTTCGTGTTCTTCCCAAGCTTGCCTTTTCTTGTGACCTTGCTATCGAGAGATGGAGGATTGAAGTGGTGGAGGCCCAGGTGGAGAACTCAGTTTCTCCAATTCGCAAACATGCCGACAGAGGTTGTCACTATTGTAATCTCTTATTTATATTAATAGAAATATATTTTACTATCAAATAATGTGTATTTAAAGGAGTATTGAATCCATGGATGCTTTTAAATGCATATATGTTATTTATTATATATGCTAGAGTAGGTCTAACACAATTATATAGCATGCTTGTCTTGTTTGCTGAATGTTGAGATAGAAAATTGTTAATACAAGCGAGAGTGGAAAAGCTCAACGAGGATCTACATCAACCGTCCGAAATAAGGTATGTTTCGAGATGCTTTAGTGTTAGATGTTTGGTTTCTCTTGTATATAGGAAAGGATTGATTTCTACAGTTACTCTGTCTGTTTTGTTACCCCAAGCCATAGGAATCTTTCTCCGTAACAGAATTGGCGACCATACTGGGGAGTTCCTAATCATTTCCTTTGGGGGTTTTTATCGGCATTCAATGTTCTTAAATTGCTCTGATTTCTCTATTTATGAGTCAGGTCTAGGGAAATGTTTGCCTGGTAGTGTCTGATAGGAGTAAATTTTGTCTCAACTTGTTTGTTTACCTTCTTTTTTATCTCTTTTTCTTCCTGTAAGCGAGTTTTGTCTTCACAGTCTCGTGTACACGCGGTTTTGACTGGGATATCCGCGTATATACATGGGTTTTCTGCACACAGTCACGTATGCCCTAAGTTTTTCCTTTGTGTGGAAGATTAAGTGTTGATGGGTGCATTTTGATGATTGGTGAGTCTCCTTGGATGCTTCTAGAGTCTGTATACACCTCTGTTTCTGACCAGAGATGCTTTTAGTTTGAATTTTTTAAGAATGTTCTTGTCATTGCATTTTCTATTTTTTGTTTTGGGATTAGTGCATTAGGTATCTTTTACCTTGGTGCTTTGTGTGGGTGATTTTTGATAGTGCTTGCAAAGTCTGGGGGTGGTAGAGTCTTTCTTTTGCTTTATTATCTCATTTTAATTCAAAAAATACAAAAATATTTGCTTTTATGCATCATTATGCATTATTGAATTTTGGATTTTGCATGGTACTTGCACTAGGTTTTCTTGGAGAAGGATTAGTCAGATTTTCATATAGGAATGATTGCATCTTCATTTGAAGGAAAATTTTGCATTTCACGTAGTAGCATACCCTATTTTTCATTCAACACGGTGCATTTGCATTGATTGTTAGGTGTGCATTTTACTTCTTGTTGTGTCATAACACCATTAGTTGCACGATCATTTTCCCTTTTGAGTAATAAGCCAATTAAAATCAACGCATAATAAAATGAATTACACTCTTTTCTTTTATAGGGTGCACCAACAAGATTAGGTTTTAGGGTCTTGGAATAGTTCATTATGAGTAAATTCTCCAAGACCACTAAATGAAACATGTATGTGTCTGTCCAGGTGAGAGTGTGAAATTCCTTGGTATAATTAGTGTTTCTCAATATCCTCCTCTTACAAGGGAGTTAAGCACAAGGTAGTGTGAGTGATTAATGATTGGGATGACCCTTGGTCATACCTGAGTAGCATCGAAGATATTTCCAAGATTGTATTTGTATCTGTGGGCTCTTTCGGGAGTTTTGGGATTTTCTATCCTACCCATATGGTCAATCCCACCTACGAATGTCCACCTGAGCATTGATTATATTGAGGTGACCTTAGTTTCCTTACCTAGGTTATCGAGGGGGTACTTCACAGAGGTTATTCTACAGGTGTCCTGGCCAGGTAGGGGTCGGACAGCATAGTCGCTATATGCGTTGAAGCTGAGGGCCACTATAATTGGTTACGAGCCTCTGCTTGTTGTATGGGAGTCTCAAGCCTCTCCTAGGTGAGACATACCTACTTCATTCGGGAGCTCACATATCCTACCCTTGTTTGCTTATGATTTGGATTTACATTGTATAGGTTTAGGCTCTGTGCATGCTAGTTTTCCTAGGGTTTGTGTAATTAGAAAGAGTCTTTTTCATTTTTTGAGTCATTGTGGATTCGGTTGTGGAATTTCACCGTTCTCGTCGTTTAGCAGGACTTTCGCCTTCCACATCTCCTCCTCCTTTGGGAGAGAGAAATAGACAATCCTAGTGGACTACTTCTCACATTGATTCACACACGATGATGAGATTCCTGAGATGTATTCTCCACCTCAAGAGGTTGGGGAGGAAGATCCTACTCCTGTATATGATCCTTCACCATAAATACCTTCACATTCTTGTTATGATCCCTCATTCATAGGTCGTTGGTATTGGTTTCTGGGCAATGAGACTCATCATGAACCCACAAGCACTAGTCATGTTAATTATGGCATGCCTAATATCCCTGCACATTATCCGGCACATGCCAAGTCAAAAATTGAATCTATCACTACACCTGGCGGCACTCCTATTCCTTTCCATGCAGAAATATTTGGGAGCACTAGTCACATTGCACCTTCCATCCCAGTGGTGGAAGCTACCTCACATGTCTGTCCTAGACCTAGTGCTAGTAGTCATATGCAGATACCAGAACCGAGATGAGTGACCATAGGGAATACCACTTACATCCCTTCACATGTCTTTTCATCCTCAATTCCTACTCATTCGAATGCATTTTTGACAACCCTTCCTCCCCCTCATTCACGTGGTCCTTCGGGTCGGAATGTTGCTACTAGTCATGTTCGTACTGAGACTGCTCGCACAATAGTATCTCAAATTCAAGTACCTCCTATTGTCTCAGGAGGTCATATTCTTGTTTCTAGATCATCTTACGGTCCATCGCAAGGAGTTCTCCATATCCCTAATTATGGAGCTTCTCATGGGACATCTCATGGGACATATTATGGAGCCTCTCATGGGAAATCCCATGGGACATCTTATGGAGCTTCTTATGGAAAATCATATGGACCGCAGTATGGATAGAGCTATCAACCTTATGGGTACGAGCATCAACAACCTGCTTACTCCTCTAATTATGGCTTTGTAGCACTGCATAGTCAAGGTACACCACATCATAATGCTTCCATGCAGCCCTACACGGGTCAAACAGGAGGAGGATATTATGGCCAAGTCCATGGTATTTACAGTAGTCAGCCTTATATGAACCAAAACTATCAGGAATCATGTCATAGACTGGCTCAACCTAGGCTCCCTTTCATCGCAACATTAAATTTACCTGACTTGTCGAGACTAATGAACGATCTGGTATCTCATGACCCGGCTTGGCTGGCTGTCCCTAACAAGATTCCCTCAGACATTCCCAAATTTGAGGGCAAAGCAAGAGAAGATCCTAGTGAACATGTCACTACTTTTCACCTTTGGTGCTCTTCCAATTCCTTACATGATGACTCAATTCGTTTAAGACTATTTCAACGCACCCTCATCGAGCCTGCAGTGAAATGGTACATAGAGTTACTGAGGTGGGCATTTGTTTTATTCGATGACCTTGCTATGACTTTCCTCAATCACTTCCAACTACCTGTGTGTTATGACATTGGTACAGAACTCTTTTTGACATTTCGACAAGACAAAGCCACACATATCTCAGACCATATCCAAGAGTGGCGTAGACGGAAGAGGTTGATTAAAGCTTTCATATCGTCGGAGTTTCTTCTTGAGTGGTTCCTTAAATCATTGCTACCTTACATCACGAAGGATGCTTCTACATCTGGAGTCCAAAACGAGGAACAAGCAATTTTGAGGGCACATGAATTGGATTTTATTTATGCTCAATCCGGACCGTTATATGAGATCATACCTAACGCTCTGCGTTCTAGTTTCAATCCCAAGATCAAACCTAGACTACATGCCAATAGAATTGTGGGTTGTACAAGTAACAAACTTGTGGATTTGGTTGTGAAACAAGTGAGTCAATTGTCTATTAATCAATATGCTTCAAGAAAAGCCACGGCTTTGTCTCAACCCACCCAAATGGTGAGTGTACTTTCCATGCAATCGTCAGACCAAAAGGGAAACCAGCAGCCCGAAAGGAATAAGAAAAAGGGTAAAAAAAATCGTAAGGGTAGGAACAAGAATGAAAATGCCAATTTTAATGACAAGAATGACCGAAATGCTGGGGGGATAAACAATCTAAACATAAGGTTAAGTTTCCTTGCAAACTATGTAAGGTTGACCACCTCACTCACTTGTGCCCTCGTATGGAAGATGCCTTGAGGTTCATAGCACAGGGCCCAGCTGTGCTAACCAATCCTTTACCCCATAATCAAAATATGAACTCAAGGACCCATGATCCTCATTGTGTGTCGGGTGGAGATCAAAATCCTCCAGAAGCTAGTACTCGTCATGGTTGCATCAACATGGTGCATGCTACTAAGGTTGTGACTCATGCGAAAGACTATGGTTCATCACAACTAGACCTTTGGAAAGAACCCACTCCAGCCAAGAGCCATTTGCATAAATTAGACCCTATGGATAAACCTGAGATTGCACCTCGCATTCCTAAGGGAGTCCTAAACCGTTCGGGACACAATATTAATGCCCAAGCCGCTCAGAACTATTATGTTGTTGAGGATTTGGGTCAAACTCCTTGTGCAATGTCTACACTTGAAGTACTTCAGAGTTGTTCTTCGCAAAGGAAAGCTTTGATTTATGCTCTTGGGATTAATGATGATAGCTCTTCTTCCGTCATCAAATTTGAAACCATGGGACTACAGCCTCTCTTGCCTTACTACATGTCTCTCTTGATTCATGTAGAGTGTCTTAACATGACCATCAAATGTAATGTGATTGACAAAGGCGATGATGCTTTCGTGATGTCTTTGTCGTGTTGGAAGGGTTTGGGTTATCCCAAGTTGTCTCAATCCGCTAACATGTTGACTGCCTTTGATGGTAGATCATTTTAGCTGCATGGAATTCTTCCTTCTCTCAAGGTCCATTTGGGAGGGAAGACCGTCGCGATCGAGGTCAAGGTGGTTGATGCGCCCCTTGATTACAATCTTTTACTAGGTTGGAATTGGATGTATAGTATGCAAGCCATAGAATCTTCTCTATTTCAAGTAGTATGCTTTCCATTTAATGAGAGTATTGTTACAATTGATCAGACATCATTCAAAAATCCGAGTGTTAATGCATCATCGAGAGCTTCTATCCCAATTATTGATCATTCTCAGCCGGCAACTGGGAGTGTGGGTGTAGGTATGTATCCATCCCTTATGGGGACCTTTAGTTTTCTTGCACCCGTTCTTATGATCAGATCTAGTTTCAGTGGGGCTTCATCTTCATTGAATTTGGTGTCTTTTCGCACTACACATATGGAAGATGCTTGGATTCTTCCTTCATCGATTCCTTCGAATGGACCTATCGAAACAGACGTGTCATTGCCTGCAGCAATGATAGCATATCAAGCGAATCTTGATTGTGTTGCAAAGCCATCATTATGCAGGGCGGTTTGGCACAAACAGCATAACGGCCATCTGCACCAAAACCCCTCACTCTCTATGCACAGGGTTACAGAACGGACGGCCGTGAAATAACACGCCCTACGGGTCACAAACACCCACCACCGCAAATAGTAATACCACAAGAAACTCCCGAATATTTATACGCAATCACGAGGTAAAAATAGAAGAACGACCGCAGCAAATAACCTAACCTTGGCAAAAAACGTTCGCACTACCAGCTATGCTATAAATCCCCCACTATATACGCATGAAAATGGGGTCGAGTAAACGGCCGGGAAAAAAAACCACCGCGAATAGTATAACCACCAAACGTTCAATGAAAAGGGAAAGGAAAACAGAGCCTACCTGTCACTGATACGTAACCGGTGTTTAGGGCAGGATGAAGACAGTCGGGCTCCCACAGTTGCCACCTGGACGCGGGTACCAACACTAGGGTCCAAACAAGCTCGAGCACTCGACAACATGATAGCAACAGAGCACGGAGGTCAAGAAATAACAATAAAAAACATAGCCCCTCGACCTCGTATATATGGTTAATCACAACGGGCGAGCAAAAGATTGGACGGCGGAAAGCTTTTGAATCGGAGGTCGAAAGTGCAGGTATTTCCGCAACGGTGGATGATCAAAGTGCTAAGCTCTCCGTGGGGTCATACATATCGGATGCAGACCATTTTTGGATCGGAAGCTAAAAGCAATCGTCCTTCTGCAACGGCAGACGGCCAAAGCGTAGATCCAGCCGCGGAGATATGCATGGCGGGAAAAGTTAGAAGATCGGATGTCAGAGACATTTGGGTCGGAAGACGAAAGGGTACTTCTGTCCGCAACAACAGAAAACCAAACCATAGACCCAGCCGCAATGGTGGGGATAACCGGGTGAAAACTAGCCACGCGTCGGATCGGAATGAAAATAGAATCGCAGCCGCAACGGCAGATACCAAACGGATTTACGAGGTCCGAAAACTCAATCGGGAGAGAAAAAGGTTTGCCATTCGCAACGGCGGAAGAAGAAGTCATGACAGCTCCGACACAAAACCAAAAGGCAACCGATTAAAATCAATCGAAACGGGAGAAACAATCGAAGTCAAAAACTGAATGTTTATCCGCAACCACGGGGAAAGAAATGAAAAGTCCTTCCGATTTAGACCACAAAATCAGCCGATTAAAACCAATGTATCGGACAAGAAATCGAAGTCACGACTTAATATTTTTCCGCAAAGGTGGGAGCATCAATCAAATAATCTTCCGATTCAAGCAGGCTGTAAATGCATTCAAAGGCCGCAATAAAGTCTGATCAAACCTTAGATTTCTTCAAGCATCAGAGGGATCATCAAAACAAGTGGTAAATCAATTCAATCGTTCGAAGAAACAAAAGAAGAAAATCAACTAATCCAAAGGAAAGGAGGGTTCTAAAAAAAATATTTGGAATTTTGGGAAATTGTTGCACCTGCAACAGGACCATAGTAGTCTCGTTTCGTCTACCTTGTACTCTTTTTGTTGCTAAAACAACCTGTCCTCTTGAACCTTCTTAAGGATTTCAACATGGAAAGGGTCAACTCTGTTAGTCGTTCTAATCCTCTCATGTAAATCTAAATCAGTTTGACTTAGAGTCACTACATATATCATATGATCTCATCGGCTCAAAGCATCAGCAATTTTTTTCTACTTTCCCTTTATATGATTTAGCTCGAAATGGTACTCGCTGAGGAAATCCAACCATCTGGGTTTCCTGGAATTTACATCCCGTTGTTCAAATAAATACTTCAGACTCATATTGTTTGTTTTCAGAAGGAATTTCTTTCCCATGAGGTTGTTCCTCCACATCTTCAAGGCATGGATGATGGCCTCTGACTCAAGATCATGGGTGGGGTAGTTCTATTCATGTTCTTTTAAAATCCGTGATTCATAACAGATCATGTAATCGGTCTGAAAGAGGACTCCTTTGATCCCTTCCTTGCTCGCATCTGTGCAAACAACAAAATCTCGATCGGGATCTGCAATTCGTAGTATCGATGCAGTCGTCAAAAATTTTCTAAGCTTTTGAAAACTTTCCTCGCACTTGGTCTTCCATAAGAACTTGTTTTCCTTATTTTGCAAAGCGGTCATGGGACAATTTATCCTCAATAATTTCTCAATGAACTTCCAGTAATAACCGATGTTATAGCTAATTTTACCACACATGGTAAATCACACTTTTATGTCATTCCCTATCCCTATGCAGAATCCTTAGACCCCATGGACCATTTTTTTTCCTTTGATGTTTCCTAGATCATCCCTAAAAACATGCAAAAATTGCCATACGTGACTTTTAAACTCTTTCTCGCATATATACGCAGATTTGACCCCTAAAACTGCGTACATCGAGATGTGTGCAAAAGGCCAAATTGTTTTGGAGTTTTCCTTGATGTGGATCCGACTCACTTCTCTCCTGGCCTTCCCTATGCCTTGAGATCGCTTAGATTCGACCTTTCATTACCCCATTGATGAGCTATATAAGGAACCCTTTGGATACATTGAAGGCATATGAGAAATTAAGAGCAAGAGAACTATAGTCCATTGTTGTCGGAACTTGTGCTTGATTCTGCATCCCCTTTTTCCCTTGGAGCACTTTTGTGTTCTTCCCAAGCTTATCTTTTGCTTGTGAGCTTGCTATCGAGAGATGGAGGATTGAAGTGGTGGAGGCCCAAGTGGGGGAGTCAGTTTCTCTGATTTGCAAACGTGCTGACAGAGGTTGTATCCATTGTAATCTATGATTTTATATGAATAGAAATATCTTTTCCTGTCCAATAATGTGTGTTTGAATGAATATTTTATCCATGGATGATTTCAAATGCTTATATTTTATTGATTATATATGCTAGAGTAGATCTAACACAATTATATATAGTATGCTTGTCTTGTTTATTGAATGTTGAGGAAGCAATTCATCAATTCAAGCTGAAGTTGCAAAGCTCAACGGGGATCTACACCAACCGTCCGAAATAAGGTATGAATCGAGATCCCTTAGTGTTAGTTGTTTGGTTTCTCTTGCATATAGGAAAGGATTGATTTCTAGAGTTAAGTTGTCTGTTGTGGTACCCCAAGCCATAGGAATTTCTCTCCATAACAGAATTGGCAACTCCACTGGGGAGTTCCTAGTAGTTGTCCTTTGGGGGTTTTTATCAGCATTCAATGTTCTTAAATTGCTCTTATTTCTCTATTTCTGTGTCGGGTATGGGGGCATGTTTGCCTGGTAGTGTCTGAATTGGTGTGCATTTTCTCTCAATTCATCTGTTTGCCTTTATTTTTATACATTTCTCTTCCTGTACCTGATTTTTTTACTCACGGTCGCGTATACACGTGGCTTTGACTGATATATCCACGTACATATGCGGGTTTATTACAAACAGTCACTTATGCCCTTAGTTTTTCCTTTTAGAGGAAGATTGATTGTTGCTGGGTGAATTTTGATGATTGTTGAGTCTCCTTTGATACTGCTAGAGTCTGTATACACCTCTGTTTCTAACCAGAGACATTTTTTTAGGGTAATTTTTTTTTTAAAAGAAGGTTCTTTTCATTGCATTTTTTTTTTGGGGGGGGGGATTAGTGCATTAGATTTCTTTTACCTTAGTACTATGTGTGAGTGTTGTTTGATGGTGCTTGCCAAGTCTGGGGGTAGTAGAATCATTCTTTTGCTTTAGTATCTCATTTTTATTCAAAAAATCCAAAATATTTTCTTTTTTGCATCATTGTGCATTGCACTTTGCATTTCGCGTGGTACTTGCACTAGATTTCCTTAGAGTATTAGTCAGTACTTCATATAGGAATGACTGCATTTTTCATTTGAAGAAAAAATTTGCATTTCACATAGTAGCATGCCCTGTTTTTCATTCAACACAATGCATTTACATTGATTGTTAGGTGTGCGTTTTACTTCATGTTGCATCATAACACCATTGGTTGCACGGCCATCTACCTCTTTTGAGTAATAAATCCAAATAAAATAAACACTTAATTAAATGGATTACACTATTTTCTTTGATAGGGTACACCAACAAGATTAGGTTTTAGGGTCTTGGAATAGTTCATTGTGAGTAAATTCTCCAAGACCACTAAACAACAACATGTATGTGTCTGTCCAGGTGAGAGTGTGAAATTGCTTGGTATAATTAGTGTTTCTCAGGATCCTCCTCTCAAAAGGGATTTAAGCACGAGGCAGTGTGAGATTTTATTGATTGGGATGACCCTTAGTCATAACTGAGTAGCACCAGAGATATTTCCAGGATTGTATTCGTATCTGGGGGCTCTTTCGAGAGTTTCGGGCCTTGCTACCCTGCCCATACGGTTAATCCCACCTGCGGTTGTCCACCTGAGCATTGATTATATTGAGGTGACCCTGATTGCCTTACCTAGGTTATCAAGGGGGTACTCTGCAGGGGTTATTTTGCGGGTGTCCCGGCCAGGTTGGGGTCGGACAGCACAGTCGCTTTATGCGTTGAAGCTGAGGGCCACAATAATTGGTTACGAACCTCCACTTGTTGTGTATGGGAGTCTCAAGCCTCTCCTAGGTGAGACATACCTGCTTCATTTAGGAGCTCACATATCCTACCCTTGTTTTCTTGTGGTTGGCTTTATATTTTATTATTGGATGCTCTGTGCACGTTAGCTTGCCTAGGGTTTGCATAATTTAGAGAGTCTTTTTCATTTTTTGATTCATTGTGGATACGGGTGCAACTCCTCGCCGTTCTCATCATTTAGCAGGACTTATGCCTTCTACATTTTCTCCTTCCTTGGGAGAGAGAAGCAGACGGTCCAGGCAGACTCATACCCACATTGATTCACACGCAATGGGAGATCACAAAGATGGTATTCCTGAGCTGTCTTCTCCACTTCACATAGACGATGGAGAATTTATTCCTTCATTTGATCCTTCACCGGATGCGGTTGTACATTCTGAGTTTGATCCTTCACATGAAAGACATACTCACTCTAGCTATGATCCCTCGTTCACAGGTCACCAGTATGGGATGCTAGGTGATGAGACTCACCATGAACCTGTAAGCACTAGTATGTTAGTTATGAAATGTTTTGTAACCCTATACACGATACGACATTTTTTGCCGAAATGGAATTTGATCCTAACACTATGCCTAGAGGAATTCCCATTCCTTTCCATGCAGAGAGATTTGGGAGCATGAGTCATATTACACCCTCCATCACGATGGTGGAGGCCACATCTCATGTTCGTCCTAGACCTGGTGTTAGTAATCCTATTTAGATACCAGAACCAACACGAGTGACTATTGGGAATAACACATACATAGTTTCACATGTTCCTTCATCCTTTATTCCTTGTTCTTCAAATGCTTTTCCTCCCCCTCATTCACATGGTCCTTTGGGCTGGAACGTTGCTACGAGTCATGTCTGCACTGCTGCTACTCGCCCAGTCATGTCTTACACTCTAGTACCTCCTGTTGTGTTAGGAGGTCGTATCCCTACTTCTGGAGGTCATGTTATTACTTCCGGAGCATATATTCCTACTTACGGAGTGTCTCATGGGATGTCTTATGGACCGTATTATAGACTGCACTATGCATAGACTTATTCACCTTATGGGTACGGGTATCAAAAACCCACTTACTCTCCAAATTATGGCTTTGTAGCTCCACATAGTCAAGGTACACCACATTACGGTGCTTCCATGCCACCCTGTATGGGTCAAACAGGAGGAGGCTACTATGGCCATGGCCATGGTGGTTACGGTCATCAGTCCTATATGAATCAAAATTATCAGGGAGCACCTCTTAGACCTGCTCAACCGAGGCTCCCTTTCCTCACAACGTTAAATTTGACTGACTTGTCAAGACTAACAAATGATCCGGTATCTTATGACCCGGCTTGGTCGGCTGTCCCTAATAAGCTTCTCTCGGACATTCCCAAGTTCAAGGGCAAACCAGGAGAAGATCTGAGTGAACATGTTACTACATTTCACCTATGGTGCTCTTCTAATTCCTTCCATGAAGATTTGATCCATTTAAGGCTATTTCAACGCACCCTCACCGGGCCTGCCGCGAAATGGTACATAGAGCTACCTAGGGCATTCGCTTTGTTCGATGACCTAGATATGACTTTTCTCAACCAATTCCAGCTACCAGTGTGTTACGACGTTGGTACTGAACTCTTGTCGACATTTTGGTAAGATAAAGCCACACATATCTCAGACCATATCGAAGAGTGGCATAGACAGAAGAGATTGATTAAAGCATTCATACCACCGGAGTTTCTCCTCGAGTGGTTCCTTAAATCGTTACTACCTTATATAGTGAAGGATGTTTCTACATCCAGAGTTTAGAACGAAGAACAAGCCATTTTTAAGGCACAGGAATTGGACTTGATTTATGCTCAATCCAGTTTTTTATATGAGATCATTCCTAATGCTCTGTGTTCTAGTTTCCACCCTAAGGCCAAACCTGGACCACATGTCGATGGCATTGTTGGTTGTATGAGTACCAAACCTATGGATTGAGTTATGAAAAAGGTCAATCAATTATCTATCAACCAATCTGCCTTGGGAAGGGCCTTGGCTTTGTCTCAACCCACCCAAATGGCGAGTGTGCTTGTGGTACAATCGTCGGACCAGAAGGGTAACCAGCAACCCAGAAGGAATAAAAAGAAGGGTAAAAATAATTGTAAGGGTGGGAATAGGAATGAAAATTCCAACTCTAATGACAAGAATTCCCGAAATGCTAAGGGGGACAAGCAACCTAAAAGTAAGGTTAAGTTTCCTTGCAAGTTATGTAACGATGATCACCTCACTCACTTGTGCCCTCGGATAGAAGAAGCCTCGAGATTCATAGCGCAGGGCCCAGCTGTGCTAACCAACCCTTTACCTCATAATCAAAACATGAACTCGAGGACCCATGATCAGTCTGGTGAGGATCAAGATCTGCCGAAGGCTTGCAGTGGTCATGGTTGCATCAATATGGTGCATGCTGCTAAATTTGTGACTCATGCGAAGGACTATGGTTCATTGTGACCTGACCTTGGAAAGGAACCTGCTCCACCCGAGAGTCCTTTGCGTATTGAAAAACTTGTGGATAAACCTGAAGTTGCTCCTTGCATTCCTAAGGGAGTCCTTAAGTGTTCAGGGCACAATCCTAATTCCCGAGCCACCCAGAACTATTTTTTTGTCGAGGATTTGGGCCACACTCCTTGTGCGATGTCTGCACTCGAAGTACTTCAGAGTTGTCCTTCGCAAATGAAAGCCTTGCTTTCTGCTCTTGGTTTTCATGATGATAATTCTTCCTCTGTCATCAAATTTGAAACTGTGGGACTTCAACCTCGCTTGCCTTACTATGTGTCTCTCTTGATTCACGTAGAATGTCTTAACATGACTGTCAAACACACTGTGATTGACAAAGGCGCTGCTGCTTCCGTAATGTCTTTGGCATGTTGGAAGGGTTTGGGTTCCCCCGAGTTGTCTAAATCTGCTACCATGTTGACTACTTTTGATGGTAGATCGTTTCAACCACACGACATTATTCCTTCTCTTAAAGTCCATTTGGGAGGGAAGACCATTGCGATAGAGGTTGAGGTGGTTGATGCGCCCCTTGAATATAATTTGTTGCTGGGAAGGAATTGGATGTACAGTATGCAAGCCATAGCTTCTTCTCTATTTCGAGTGGTATGCTTTCTATTTAATGGGAAGATAGTTACGATTGATCAAACGTCATTCAAGAATCCGCCTGTTACTACATCTTCGGGAGCTTCTATCTCGATTGTCCAGCACTCTCAGCCGGCAACTGGGAGTGTGGGTGTGGGCATGTATCCATCTCTCATGGAAGCTTTAGTTGTGCTGCACCTGTCCTTATGATAGGATCTAGTTCCGGTGAGGCTTCATCGTCGGTAAGATCGGTGTCTTTTTGCAGAAACCATATGGAGGACCCTTGTGTTCTTCCTACACCGAATTCTTCTTGTGACCTCATCGAAACGGACATGTCGTTGCCTGCAACTATGATAGCATATCAAGATAATCTTGGCTCTGTTGCAGAGCCTTGTTCTTCCTCTTCATGGACAGAGGGGGAGGACCCTTATGTACTGCCTGCATGGGCAGTGCAATATTCTCACACACATGACTGCTTTGATAGTGTTTTTCCTTTAGATGAGGCTATTATTGAGGCTATGTCTGGGGTTGAGCCACCTTGGGAAGAGTTGCATCATAGATCTTATTTTCTTCCCGAGCTTGACCATTTGAAGTGTGAAGACTATAGGGAGATTCTTAGTGAGATAATTGGTAGTTCCATGATTCCGTTAAGCTCTCTTGGTCTAATGGCTGATGGAAATATGGAAAATATATCTCTTACCATTCCTATCAATATCTCTCGTGATCCTGGCAAGGTTGAGAATGTCTATATTGGGGAAGAATGTTCCCATGCTGAGATTCAAGAGTATACCAAGCTGTTCAAAGAATTTCGTGACGTATTCGCTTGGTCATATGAGGAAATGCCAGGTATCGACCCTCACATTGTTGAGCATCAGATTAAAACTTATCCTAATGCTAAGCCTGTTCGACAGTGCTTGCGTGCGGTGAATCCTAGGAAAGCACCCGCGATTAAGGCTGAGATAGAAAAACTGTTGAATGCTAGTTTTATCTATCCCGTTCCCTTGATGGATTGGGTTTCAAACCCCATTTCAGTTGATAAAAAGCAAGGAATGATCCGCATATGCACTTATTTTCATGACTTGAATCGTGCCTGTCCTAAAGATAATTTTCCCACACCATTTATCGATCATATTTTGGATGAGTGTGTGGGAAGCGAGGTATTTTCTTTTATGGATGGATTTTCCGGATAAAATCAGATACAGATTAAACCCAAGGACCAACATAAGACTGCTTTCATTTTTCCTTGGGGTACCTTTGCATATCAGAAGATGCCCTTCGGCCTTAAAAACGCTGGAGCCACTTTTCAGTGGGCTATGACCTTGTTCTTACATGATCTCAAATTGATTATTGAATTCTTTTTGGATGACCTTGTTTCTCATTCTCACATGAGAATGCGTCATTCTTACCATTTGAGATTAGTGTTTGAAAGATGTCACCATTATTTGGTAAGGTTAAATCCTCACATGTGCATCTTTTGTGTGAAGTCTGGTAGCTTATTAGGGTTCATTGTCTCCAAGGAGGGTATAAGAGTCGACCCCTTAAAGGTTGAGGCAATACTTCAATTGTCTCCCCTGAAAAACATTAGACATCTTCAATGTTTGCAAGGCATGGCAAACTTCTTACAGAGATTCGTCATGAATTTTTCTAATTTGACTAGAGGCTTTATGCATATTTTGAAGAAGGACACTACCTTTTTCTAGGATGAGTGAGCCCAGGAGTCCTTTGATGCACTTAAGTGAGCCCTAGCATCGGCCCCAGTGATTAGTCCACCCAACTATAGCCATGACTTTCTACTTTATGTGGCTGCGTCTATGGAGATGATTGGTATGGTTTTGGTTCAAGAGGATGAGGAGCTCCAAGAGCATGTCATATATTATCTGAGTTGAAACCTTATAGATGCGGAGATCCATTATTCCCATGTGGAGAAGCTTTCCCTAGCTACCGTCCATGTGGTTCAAAGATTGAGACACTATATTCTCCTTCGCCAGACCTTGGTGGTTTCCCATGTCAGTCCGTTTCAGTTCATCCTCACTAGAAGGATGATAGGGGGAAAGTATAACAAGTGGATTGTCATCCTGTAAGAATTCTATCTCGAGTTTGTCTCGGCAAAACCGAAAAAAATCGTTTATTTTTTCAAAGCTTATATCTGATTTCCTGAGCAAGGAGGAGGAGGAAACTTGTGAAGATACGTTTGTCAATGAGCAAATATTCTTGCTCTCAACTTTGGATCCATGGTATGGGGACATTATCATATATTTACAAACGTTGAAGGTACCTACTCACCTTTCATGGGATGAACGACAACAATTACATCACATTTCTAAGAATTACCTCATAGCGGATAACACATTATACTGTCGTGGGATAGATTCCATTTTACGTCGTTGTTTAACTCATGAGGAAGCTAAGCTTGTGCTGAATGATTTCCATGGACGGGCATGTGGTGGTCATTTATCTGGGCTTTCTACAACCCAAAAAATATTGAGAGCGAGTTATTTTTGGTCGTCAATCTTTAAATATTGTGTTAATGCGGTCAAGAAGTGCCACCCTTTCCAGTTGTTCACATGTAATATGCGCTCATGACCTGCCCCATTACATCCCATTATCATCGTCGGTCCCTTCACTAAGTGGGGGCTTGATTTCATGGATTGCAACCCAGCTTCATATGGGGGGCATCATCACATTATCTTGGTTGTTGACTACTTCACGAAATGGGCTGAGGCTATGCCTATAGTTAAATCCGACAGTGAGAAAGCCGCACACTTTGTATTCAACCAGATTATTACTCGGTTCGGTATTTCGAAAGAGCTTGTCACTCACCATGGTAGGCACTTTCAAAATCGTATGATGGAAGAGTTGGCCTCAAATTTAGGGTATAAGCAGGAGCATTCTTCTTCTTATTACCCTCAAGCGAATGGACAAGTTGAAGTAGTGAATAAATCACTCAAGTCTATTCTCCAACGAACCATCGCACAAAGCAAGACCAATTGGCATATTATGTTATATCCTGCTTTGTGGGCTTATAGGACCACGATTAAGACTGCCACCGGTTTTTCTCCATATCATCTTGTGCATGGAGTGGAGTCTGTATTGCCTGTTGAGTGCGAGATCCCTTCTTTGAAGCTAGCCATAGAGCTCTTACCAGACACTTCTCCATTGGAGGAAAGTTTGGTCCATTTAGAACAGCTTGATGAGCAGCATCGAGATGCTTTAATGGCTTTAGAAGTGAATAAGCATCGCGTTAAGGTCCAGTACAATAAATCTATCCATCCAAGGAGGTTTAGTGAAGGAGATTTGGTCCTTTTGTGGGATCAAGCTAAAGAACCCTTGGGGGCAGGCAAATTCAACCCTATGTGGCATGGTCCTTATGTGGTTAAACATGTGTTACAGAAGGGTGCTTATGAGCTAGTAGATTATGAGGGGACAACCTTAGCAGAGCTTAGAAATGGGCTCTATCTTAAAAAGTACTATGCATGATTTTCAGCCAGGGCTGGCTATTGTATATTATTGTACATCATTTTGCATAGTTAGGTATTTTCTTATGGTGATCGGGTTTGTTGATTAGCTTTTGTTTCTTATGGCATATGTCAATGGAGTCTTCCATCTATATACGATTCGCATATGGTGCAAGCCGTCACACTCAACACTCAGCCTCTACTGCTTGGGTGATTTATACTCTTACGGGTCAGGTATTGTCTTCAGGAGGCGTATGTTTATGGCCCTCTTCAAACAATGTTGTTGAATATAGTGCCGGTATCGAGCTTCTATGAGATGCCATTTCACATGGTGTTCTCTCTCTTGAGGTACGTCTTGATTCGAAGTTAGTAGTGTCACAACTTAATGGCTTGTATCAGGTCAGAGATTCAACATTATTATGAAGATTCTTACGTGTGATATTGTTAGAACGGAAATTTGAAAACATAACATACATACATGTTCCAAGTATTAATAATCAAGTTGTTGACTCATATGTTAACTACATGTTAGATTGGCATTTGTTTCATAGACAGTAAGCTCATCAAAAACATAAATTTTTACACATGTAAATAAATAAATCGATCATCATAAAAAAAATTTCATTAAAACATCCAAAATGTGATAATACATAGTGTCATAATACAAAAATGGGGCTCTCGAGCCACCAAAATATAAATACACAGTAGTACAAAATGTATCACTCCCAGGTATCTAAGCCTGGGGAGGAGGAGGGGGGATCTGATCATGGAATGTCACCATGGCTCTAGCCAGCCATCTAAATAATCACACCCATGCTCATGGCACACCCGCCACCTAACGTTGCATGGCCTCAGGTGGGTCCTCGACCTGCGCCATGGATACCCTATGTGTCAGCCTCACGAAGTTGGTATGAATGCTTTGGAGCGTCTGCTCTGCATCCACCATGGAAAGAAATCAACTGGATAGGGGTTGGACACCCTACCTCCACCCAGTCTGTGCATCGCATCTACCCAACATCGTTGGGCCAGATCTCGAACCCCGTGAAGAGGAATGTCAACTCTAGGGCTCAATCCTAGAACACGCTTGAAGAAAAACGTGCTCAGTATGCTACTGAAACCGAAGTTTCATACTCTGCCCATCTTGCACTCACTTAGCTGGTATTTCATGTTGCCCAGTAGTGCAGTGCTCCAATCATACACAGTGGGTCTCATGCACTCCACTGCATAGAACATCAGAGGCCACGAGGCCTAGTGGAGTGAAGCTAGCCCTACTATCCTGCCCAGTGTCAGTAGCATGGCCTTTACACCTAGCACCTATATGGAGTTAGTTGGGATCTGACTCCTGACCTTCTCCGTGTCTCGATAACAATACATGGCTATGTACTCATCGATGGTGAGGCCACCTCCAGGCCCACGAGACCGTAAGTTCACCACTTCCCCCCATCGGGAAAGTCCAGTAATAAAGTATATGTCCTCCACTTCTATGGTGAGGGACATCCCATCAATTTGGAAAGACTTTGATTCTGGGTCTCAGTAGTCTACTAACATCTGCAATAGTCTTAGTTTGGCCCTTAGTCCACCAAGACACCAAAACTTGTAGAGACCGCATGCACGAAGAGCCTGTTGTGCCATTAGATCACCATGAACTGCTTCTTCTACATCCCCGTGCTCACATTCTCTCCATTCTAGAACCATCCTGCACATTAAATTCAAGTTTGAGTCATTAGAACACTTAAAAAACCTTGAACGCAGCCTCATACATGACTTTTTGCTAAACAGCCGCGTATGTACGCGACTTTGAGGTCATTTTCCACGTATATCCAGCCCTATATGTGGAAAAACCCTTGATATTCGTGTGGGCCGTAGCGCGCACTTTAGAATGGCCTAGAATCCTGATTTGACCATGGAAAATTATAAAATTTGCATGAAAATGAAAGAGTAGGGCATGGGTAATTACCTGGAAAAAACGGTAGTGGATTCCATCGGCTGGATCTCCCGGAATTTGCTGTTGAAGTTCTAAGCTCAATTGGGTAAAAATTTCAAATGTTATATAATGTTTTTAATTTTTTACTATTTATAGAAATTTTTCAAATTTTTGAAAATTTTTACCCCCTTTTCTATAGTTTGGACCATTTCTAATCCTTTTGGACTATTTTTGACTAATATATGATGTAGGAGACCGTTTTGAGCGCTGTTTCGACCATTGGGTTGACCCATTCGTGCCGATTTCAGGTATCATGTCTAAACTGGCATATTGGTTAGGTTTCACCACCATTTGCATTTTGCATGACCTTATGACCGTTTCATCATAACCATAGGTACGAACCCATTCTATCTTGTCACGAAACCTTCTTGCTATTTTAGAAGTGGCATGATTTGAATGGTAGAGCTTGACCTTACATGGGTACCCCAATTAGCACCTTATTTGCATTTGGTGCCCATGCCGATAGTTTTGTCCTTTAGGGTGTGGGAGTCCATTGTATAGTATTTCCATGACATTTCGCAAGAACCTCATACTCCTCTTGATCTTTTGCTGGCCTATTTTCCCTAGACTCCCCGATGTCAAGTTGTAATTGCATTATCATGAGCTTTGTTTGCCTCATTGAGCCTTATGTCGGCTTCCCTGACTTTGAGTATCAGACATATAGCCCGATCTTGTCTCATGTTTTGCCACGTAGAGCCATTTTATATATATCCTTTGCAGCTTGATTCCCAGTTTTACTGGGAGGGGACTTTCGCCTGAGTGTCGCTATCCTACACATGTATCCTTGCATTGAGCATAGGTATGTTCCACTGCTTGGAACTAGTTTTTTTTCCCATTTTGACACTCGTCTCCTCCTAGTATGTAACTATAAAGCAATTTTATTCTTTTTCAAGCTTTTCAAATACTTGAAAAAGTCCAAAAAAATTTAAAAAAAACAAAAAGTCGGACAAGGAAAGATGTTATCTTTGGCAACAGTTGAGTCGTGTCACCTTCAAATAGAGCACTGTATATCACATCCATTGGTTGGGTTAATAGTTTGAATTTAGGAGTTGTACTCATTTATCTGAGTTTATCTCCACCGACTGGTTAAGCTTCCAGTCCCTATGGAGCCTCTATCAATGCCTCCTGTGTCGCAAAGATGTTCCAGTGTTGCATATCGAGTCTATGCTGCCTACATTCAGTCACCATTTGTCGTTATGCTCTTGTTTGAAGGAAGTTGAAACCTAAGTCTTCCATTCCTCAGTTATCTTGACTTTGCATGTCGGCCATTCCTGGTACAGTTATTGGTTCATGCACTTTATGATCGATTTCTTCCACCTTATATAGCTTTGTTGAGTACCTCATGTTGGATGATGGGGGATGCCTTAATTCCCTCCTTCCAGTGGATTTCATCCCATCGACTTCAGATCATTTATTCTGGGATAGGAATCTAGAGGCATCTTTGAGTCCCTTGAGACTTGTAGTCATCAATGGCAGGTTCTCTCGCCATCGACAGTTCTTTGGGAATACATCAATGTCCCCTGATCGATGGATTCTCTCAAGTGCTCAACCTCAACACATTTATTCACACTTGTTAGTTTGCACTCTAGTACCTTGATTCCCATTTTCATTATTGGTGGGTGATCTTGTGTCTGTTAACGGTATACATCAATGACCGGTAATCAAACGATGGACTACTATGTTCGACCTCGACACCTCTATTCACATAGTAGGACATGTACTCATAGCAGTTTATGCAGAAGACCTTCCATATTGGTGGCATCTCATATATGCTACCTCCTTGATCGTGCCAGTTTTCATGAGATTTCAGCTCTCGTGACTTGATTCCAGTAGATGTCAGATATTTCCAGCCATTATGGAGATCTTGATCCATTGTATATCTTCAGTATTCATGGAGATCATGATCCTTTGTATATCTTCATCATGGAGATTCTGATCTATGTATATTGTACGTGGCGATGACCACATATGTCATATTGTATCATGCCTATTTATGGCCATTGTACTCTTATGTATCCAGGACTGCTATATGTATTCGTAGTTATATGCAAAGTTGTATCATTGTATAGTGCTTCGTATGACCCCTCTGACCTCACACATTAGGGATCATCTGTTATAGCTAATTTTACCACACATGGTAAATCACACTTTTATGGCCTTCCCTATCCCTATGCAGACTCCTTAGACCCCGTGGACCATTTTTGTTCCTTTGATGTTTCTTATATCATCCCTAAAAACATGCAAAAATTTCCATAAGCAACTTTTAAACTCTTTCTCGCATATATACGCGGGTTTGACCCCTAAAACCATGCACATCGGGATGTGTGCAAAAGGCCAAATTCTTTTGGAGTTTTCCTTGATGTGGATCCGACTCACTTTTCTCCTGGCCTTCCCTATCCCTTGAGATCGCTCGGATTTGACCTTTCATTACCCCATTGATGAGCTATATAAGGAACCCTTTGGATACATTGAAGGCATATGATAAATTAAGAGCAAGAGAACTATAGTCCATTGTTTCCAGAACTTGTGCTTGAGTCTGCATCCCCTTTGTCGCTTGGAGCACTTTTGTGTTCTTCCTAAGCTTATCTTTTTCTTGTGAGCTTGCTATCGAGAGATGGAGGATTGAAGTGGTGGAGGCCCAAGTGGGGGACTCGGTTTCTTCGATTCGCAGACGTGCTGACAGAGGTTGTATCCATGTAATCTCTGATTTTATATCAATAGAAATGTCTTTTCCTGCCCAATAATGTGTGTTTGAATGAATATTTTATCCATGGATGATTTCAAATGCTTATAGTTTATTGATTATATATGCTAGAGTAGAGCTAACACGATTATATATAGTATGCTTGTCTTGTTTATTGAATGTTGAGGAAGCAATTCATCAATTCAAGCTGAAGTTGGAAAGCTCAACGGGGATCTACACCAACCGTCCGAAATAAGGTACGAATCGAGATCCCTGAGTGTTAGTTGTTTGGTTTCTCTTGCATATAGGAAAGGGTTGATTTCTGGAGTTAAGTTGTCTGTTGTGGTACCCCAAGCCATAGGAATTTCTCTCCGTCACAACCGCTTAATCCCAAAAAGAATCTAATGTAGGTGACACTAGTATGGGTAGGCCAATCCTCTATGGATTTAATTTTCTCCAAGTCCACAGCTATCCCCTTCTTGGAGATGATGTGACCCAAGTACTGTATCTGTTGTTTGTAAAAATCACATTTGCTAAACTTGGCATAGAGATAGTTTTCCTATAACACCTCTAGCACTATATGGAGGTGCTCCTCGTGATCCTCTTTACTCTTAGAGTAAACTAGGATGTCATCTATAAAGACCAAAACAAATTTATCCAGGTATCTACTGAATATATTTTTAATCATACACATGAAGTTCATGGGTGCATTGGTCAACTCAAACGGCATCATTACAAACTCGTAATGGCCATACCCCGTACGAAAGGAGGTTTTGTGAATATCCTCGTCGTGAATTTGTACCTGATGGTACCTAGATCACAGGTCAATCTTCGAAAATATCTTGGCTCCTCCTACTTGATCGAACAAGTCATTGATCCTAGGGAGTGGATATCAATTCTTTATGGTCATCTTCCTAAGTTGATGGTAATCTATGCACATCTGCATCGTACCATCCTTATTCTTTACAAAAAGTATCGGTGCTCCCCAAGGGGACACACTCGGTCAAATATTTCCCTTATCAATCAATTCCTACAACTACAATTTGACTTCCACCAACTATAGTGCACTCATGCGATAAGGGGCTTTTGAAGCTGGAACTGACCCTGGTGTCAGTTCTATGGAAAAATCTAAGTCTCATTTCGATGGTAATCCTGGGATTTCCTCAGGAAATATGTCCTTGAAGTCTACGAGAACTGGAAAGTCCTCGATATGTTGTTCTCTTTCAGCTTCTATGTCTTGGATGTTTACTGCAAACAGTTTGTAGCCTTTCCTAATACACTTCTTTGCTTGTAAAGAGGATATCTACCTTACAGAAACTTTCTTAGGTATGCCTTGAATTTTTATCAAATTCCCTTGGCTATATGTACACAATATTGACTTGTGTAAGCAATCGAGCATGACATGGTGTTGTTCCAACCAGTCCATGCTGATAACTATATCATACGATCCTAAGGGTAGGGTTTTTCATGTTTATTCTAGTAGGAAAACCATTTAGGTTTACCTCACAGTCTTTAACTATTTCCTAAACCTTTCATTTTGTACCCGTGGCTAATTGCACTAGCCAAGGTTTATCATGTTTAACCTTGTCTAGTTTACATACATCAACATTTTTAGGTGATACATAACTCTAGCAAGCACCGGGATCAATCAATATTGAAATAGAAGTGTTGGAAACCTTACCTTCTATCTCAACCATGGTATCCTAATGGTCTTCCTATCAGCCATCCAACGCTGCATAAATCTGCGGTGTTTTAGCTATGTCCTCTATTGTTGGTTTTTCATGTAAGTTGCGCAAGACTCCATTGGTCTTGTTCTTATAGTCTCAGGAATAATGGGGCCCTTGGCATTTCCAGCATTTGATTTGCAACAGGGAAACTTTGGCTCCCCCATTTGTTGTTGTTTTGTTAGCATTTGGAGCTGGTATATATGGATTTGTATCTGTTCTGTTAAAGTTCTTATTGCTTGGAAAGTTGTTGTTCTGTTTTCTGTAAGGTGGCTGGTTGAAACCCAGTTTGCGGTTGTCCAAGAAGGTCCTAGACCTATCTCTGCTTCTGTTGATATTTTATTGCCTCATATGTCCATGGTCATGGCAAATACTAGCTTTGTGGAGGGTGGTGTCCAATTTTTTAGTCATGTCAAATTCAATCTTCTCCCGAAAGTTGGGAGGAAGACATCCTAAAAACTGTTGTATTTTCACTTTCTCTTCCTTTATGTAAGGCACATAATATAAAAGATCCAAAAATATGTTAATGAAAGCATCCATTGTCATGGAACCCATCCTTAATTCATGAAATTATTTCACCTTTCTGTCGAAGAACCTTTCCGAAATGTACTTCTCCTGATAAATCTTACGAAAATTACTCCATCGAATTTCTCTTACCTCATCTTTCTTGGTATTCTTTAGGTCTCTCCACCATCTAGCTGCTTTTCCATTTAAATTATAGATGGCTAAACGGGCCTTCATCTCACTAGAGTAGTTATGTACTTGGAAATATTTTCTCATACCTAGAATCCATTCTTCCATGTGTTCATATCTCCTTCCTAAGTTCGGGATTTTATCTTCCTGAACTCTCCCTAGAGATTGTCATCATTTTTTTGTTTCTTTCTGCAAGGAGAAATAGAGTCATCACTAGTAGGACCGTGACAATCTCTTTCGGTAGGTTTAGGGGTATGTTCTTCTTTTCCTTCTTCTCTCAGGTTGTTGGCCCACTTATGATAGAATTCTTTCTTCAACTTGTTGGTTGAATGAGTGGGTTTTCCCTACAGGCTGCCTCCTATCATGTCCTGCAGCAAGGCTTCATTAATTGCTTGTTGTTCCTTTCTTTCATTCAGGTTATCATCTTTGAAACTCTGTAAGTCTACTTGTAAACTTTGTATGGTTTTCAGTATATCAGAATTTAGTTCCACCACCAATTATGCTTCCTGGGTGGGGGTATTCAACTTTCCTTGTCGGTTGTTGTCCTCTTCTGTGTTCATGATATGAACTGTTCTTTTACTCCTGCAATTGCAAATTTTTAATAACAGGAAAAATTTATGTTAGTTAACAAAATTAAAAACATACTTTATTTTCTGCAACGAATGTCTGGTACACCCATTAGGTCTCTTAGTGTTGAAACTGGGCTCTGATACCACTTGTAATGTACCTAAAATTTGAAAAAAAAAATATTAGGCTAGTTAGTTACCACCTAAACTGGACATTAACTTATCTTCTACGGAATGTGTCGATCTTTGTTTGCAAAACTAAAATGTTGTAAGTTGTTCTTTCCATTTCTAGATGTTTTCCTGATGTGGTTATTAATGTAATTCTATAATGTGTTTATGTTACTTGATCTAATTTGGATGATTACATTGTTCATTGGTTATTTCTTATCATGAATGTGCATGTGTGTGTTCAGTTATAGCTTACTTCTTGGATATAAGTTTTGTTTATTTGTTTATGGGAAGTCCTGACTTATCTTTTAATTGTCAAGGGATGGAGTGGCAGGACTTGTATCCCTATAGGATTACTTGGAGAGGTAACTGGTTTTACTTGACATTACAAGGTTTACTTAGTTCATGTTGAACTAACGCAACTCTTCTTCATTTTGTGCAATTCCAAAATAGATGAAGAAGCGTGTTATGAATGTTTAAACGTGGCATGCTACCTATGCTAAACTACTCCATTGTTGTTGAAGACAAAGGGACCAAATTCCTATCCTAGAAATCCTTACTACTACTGTTCACGATATTGTTTTACGCATAGATGGGGTTTATTAGACCTATGACCAACTGGTTAACATTATTATTGTGGTCGAATACTTGATGAATTTTATTCCTATGCTTAATTTTTATCACATATGATTTGAATGTTTTTATGCTTGTATTTGAAGGGATTAAGTCATAAGACTTAGCCATAATGTATCTAAAGTTTTATATGCCATGATATATGTATAATGATCCATTCATGGAATATTCTATATGCCATGAACCTTGGCTTATCCTAAGTCCACAATGGTATGGGTGGTGGTCTCAATGCAAATCACATTTCCAATACAAAGTCGTATTTGGGGTTTTTAACTATAGACATGAGGGAAAAGTATGTCTTTGGTGGTGGATAGGGTGGCGGAGTAAGTGATCCTCAGGATGGGGTAATCTCAACCCTAAGATAGGTCTATCATGGATGAACAATTCATTGTCACTATTGTTGGTTGTGTTCTGTTCGGCTCTCTGGTTTTGTCATTGCATGGAGGTTGGGTTCGCATCTGCACCTTGGGAAGGTATGCTCTTCGCCTGGGTTTGTAACGTTATTACTTTGTTGTTTCAGCTGGAGGATTGGCATACTTCTAACGCCCTATTTTCCTTTGGTTGCAAGTGACATATCTTCCATTGAGCAGGTTGTGGTGACTACCAGGATTTCAACGAAATACCCTTCATGGGTAAGCCTTGTACCAATAAGTTTCAACTTGTTACCCCTACGTTTAGATGTTGTTTAACAGAGCCTTGAGTTCCGTTTTGTAATGGTGAATGATTTGGTTTAAGGGTTTCGACTTTGTAATGTTCTGTTTATATTTAAAGGGAATCCAGAGATGTGTATGAAATTATGGGGTTTATGATGTTTCTGTTTGGCGCCCTCGGGACATGACTGTCGTGACTCACCTCTATAATGTATTTTGCGTTGGTAGCTTAATCCTATGGCCTTGATAGTTAATGTAAAATTATGTGTGTTAGTTTTGATGATGGGTCTTTAAATGGTGGCTATACCATTGCTTGCAATGGTGCCTTGAATCGCGACTGTGTAGTTTTATTATGGGAAAATGTTTTTTAATGGTGATTTATGGTGTTATTTACTTATATGTTTATTAAATTGGGGATGGCCATGAGCTTTGGTTTAACATTGCGATATGGATGTCGTAGTTGTGATAGCATAGACAGTGGTTATTTTTACATGGATTATGTTAATGGATTTTACTTTGCTTCTCGTATGTGATCATCGAATATGATTACAGCGTGTATATTTTGTTTATATTACTATGTGGAACGTTGACAGGGAAATGATTTCGATTTATGGTTAATCCTTCTTTCATTTTAATCTCGTTATCGTAAATTATGTGGAAAATTTGTACATTATTATAGAGTTGATAAACGTTTCAAATCGAATCCTAAAAGATTCAATGCCTGTCATGGTTTTGATGTAACCTCTTTTTTTAAGCCATGATCCCACAGGATTCGATCCTGGGCTGCGTGGGTTTAAAGTGATGTGTGTGTGGATATTTTTTTTTGGCATGAATGCCTACGAGACTCGATCCTGTAACCTCTTAATGGATACGATAATTGATAAATAGTTTTGAATTAGGTTTTAAGTTTGATTCCTTATGTTAATGGTAGATAATATGATTGTGGTTTATAATTCATGCCTACAAACCTTAGAGGTGTCGATATCTTGGCATTCGATGTGATGAAGTTATAAATTGGAAATGGTTTGTTTGTAGTTTTGTTTTATGATATATTATTTAAAGTTTCAGCAATTATATTTAATTTTTGATATTATGCATAGATTTTAGGCTAAGGCTATACTAATAATAGTTTTGTTGATTATAAATAAAACAATCCCACTAGCAATATGAAATATGCCAGCAGAGATAAGATATAGGTTTCGTTTTAAATAGTTCTAGGTTGATAAAGTTCCCTCAGGTAGGGTTAAAAATATGTAGATACAAAATCTCTGATATTATTTCTATGTTTTGAACCTGAAATTAATGAACAGGAAATATAACTTTACGTTTAAAAATCTAGACTCTATTTACATAATTACCTCTGTCAGAGAAGACTGAATTTAACCTGTAAATGAATGAAATAAAATGCAGAAAATAACAAAAATCGAACCCTCCTACAGATAAAACTAAAGTTTCTTAGTCCATCATTACAAATATGAATAACATATATTTTCCTAACTAGAATAGCATGGTTGAATAAATAAAATAACCTAACCTATGTTAAGAGAAATACAACTGATAGGAAATAATGAATTTAACCTGTAAGTGAAGAAGGAAGTAATGCAGAAAATATAACCTAGCTTATAGCAGACAAATACTAAATATCCATTCAGAATTCAATCTCCTCTTTTAATAAGAAAACATGCATAGTTTGCAAGGGAAAAATCGAGAACCTCATACCTGCAAGATGAAGTTGTTTCAATCGATGAAAATCATGCACACTCAAATACCCAGCATTAACAAATGCATAGAAAGTTCTTGCCTTTGTTCAGATAACCGAATAACTTGGGAACTACCACGTTCCTCCTAACAATGACCCAGAACCGTTCCTGGTTTCAATCTGGATTCCCCTGAGTTGGTTCCAACATGCAAGTAGATAGGATCTCCTAAGGTAAGGCTTCCCTATCTAGGATATCAAGTTCTGTATCAGTTCACCTTTTTCTTCTTAGGAAAAACGTTCTCCAAAAACTCTCTTGAATATTATCAAGTAGAATTATGGAATCCTCAAGGATAGATAGATGGGTAGATAGATCCCCAAGCTTGTCTTTGGCTTGGGTCTTTATAGGCAGAATTTTCAGGAAAAGGGGCAATTAAATCAAGAATCATCTAATTTCTTGAAATAACCCTTTTCATTTAATTTAGGAAATTTTTAATATTTACTTAGTAACTTTTGACTAGTTCCTACTTTGACTCTTGTAGGTATTTTAATATTTAGTTTATCATTAGTAATAATAATAACATGTGGTTCATTTCTTTATTACTTATAGTTACCAGTATTATCACTATGCTTACTCTTTATACATATCGTGTATAAATTATATATTTATATATATACCATTTGTTAATATTTTAACCTTAGGTATCATATAGCATGATCCCTAAACATATAATGACACTTTTCTTTTAGCTAAGTCACTTTCTTTAATAAGGCCTTCAGGTAGGGGTTAGGCAACTATAAACCTCCTTGCATGTTGGATTCCCTCGTATAACATGGTAGTTCTTCAGTGTTGGGCTATAGGGAAGACCCGGGCTTTATACCGTTAACTTCGCACCAACAAAAGACCCACAGTGTTGGCCCTTTCAGAAACAACCTGTAAACAGGTTGCCGTCTCACTCGAAACAGCTATGGGGTGCCGCAAAATCAGGTTTCTGCAAGCAGAAGAGGGATATTACTGTACCTTTAGTTTCTAACACTTATAATCATACAATGCAGAGCTTTAATAGTTACTTATTTAGCTTCGCGGTTAGATAAACAAACAGTGCCTTGCTTAACCCTTTACTGGGAATTTCGGCGAAGTTATTATTTAGCAGTGATCTTACTTATCAGATATATATTTATCAATGCATAAAGAACACAACCACAACACAACAAAAACCACAACACACGATATAACGTGGTTCACCCCCAATTTAGGGGTTACGTCCACAGAACTATGTTTTATTCAACTCTTTACAAAAACCACAGTTATGATCTGCGCACTCAGCTGCAGATCCCTTCAAATCCTCAAAGCCGTGCACACAGCTGCAGGCCTCTGCGCACACAGCTGCAGATTTCCTTGTTCACCCAAAACCCTCTATGCACACAGCTGCAGAGGTCGTCCACGCACACAGCTAGGACTTAACCTTCTCTTACAAAATAGCCTTAGCTTCGCATCAATTCATCTTACATCAAAAGCCTAAACTGACTTCTTTTCAAGAGTGCTTATTTATAGTGCACTTATTACAAAACCATGGGATTAAACCATGGGCACCCTGAACCCTAAACCCTGGACTTAAACAATGGGTTTATTACAAAAAGAGGACTTTGACTCAACCCTGACACCCCTAAGACTATTTTGAGTCGTAACTCCGCTTACAAACTCCCACAAAAACCGCGGAGTTAACAAAATTAGGGACCGTTAAGGTGCGTGCCCCAACAGGCCCCTAAGACTCACCAATGGCTCGTCCCGGGACACTCTGCTGCTCTTCTGGTAGGTGAAATTTGTCAGTGAAGATAGCGAACTGCTTGTTGAGGCCACGCATGATATTGTCGACGGCTTGCTCCTTTTCGAACAACTCCTGCAATATTGCGGCTGATGCTTCGCTGGCCTTTGTCTGCGCAAATGCAGCATATTCCTTCAGAACTTTGAGTTGGGTGTCTAGAGCATTACTCAACTCGAAAGCTTCGCTGATAAGTGGCTGCATAGAATTTTCCACTTCCGTTGCTTTTGCTCTGCACGACTCAATTTCCTGCTGGAGTTCATTACTTCGCTTTACCTTGAGCTTTTTATCCATAGGCGACAGAGTCTTAATTTCTTCTTTTACTGTATCCAACTATGTCTGTCGCTGCCTGATGGTTTCTTGCAGCTGTCTGGCTTCTGGATGTTCCTGCAGGGTGGTCCAGGCTTCAACACTGTCTTCTAGCAGTTTTGCTACGCTGCTCACAGTATCCAATATTTTTGCTGCGGAGGCCTGAATGTCTGCTCGGCGTTGCTCCCTGGCCTCTGGTGGGCTCTCCGGGGTGATGTGGAGTTGAAGCTCCGAAATCTGAGCCTCATGTTCTGCTTTGAGCTTCTCTATTTCACTGCGATAATACTGTGCATAGTCTTTCAGCCTGACTAATCTTTGTTCTGGTTCTTCCACCAGCTGTACGTCGAAGTCAGGAAGACTTCAACATGCCTCATCCAAGACTCGTACCAATGTAATCCTCTTTCGTTCAGCATCCCTCTTTCTCTGCTCCGCTGCCTCCAGCTGAGTTGCGAAGCCCTGCTGCTGACTTATGCCATTTTCCAACTGCGTTTGTGAATAGTGGTCTCGTGCCTAGAGTTCCTTCATAATCGCTAACTAACAAAGGTGTAGCTCCGTCATGGGCATCTTAGTGTAATCGATTCCAACCTTCATACTCATCTCCGAACGAGACGCTGCATCCATTAATATGAGGGTTGCACTCGACACTTGGCCTTTGTTATCTCTGGCCATCCATTGCCTTAGGTATGGTTGCGCGCTTACTGGGGCACTGCTTGCTGAAATGCCAGTCAGCGATTTTTCTGCTAAGTCCTTCAACTCCGAAATGTGCTTCGCTACACCGGTGATGGCATGCAGATGTGTAGCTGCAAATTCTGACCATTTCTTGGTGAGAATTTCTGTGGATTTCAACAGAGCCTGATTAAGCTCTTCACTTGTCAGGGTAGGCTCTTCATCGATGTTCTTGTCTTTCGACACTTTCATTTTCTTTCGAGACTGACGTTTGGTCACTTCTTCAGCCTCTGGTGACTTACGCTTATCTGGTCGATTAGGGTCTGAGATAGTTTTGACCGACTCCTCCTCTTCGTCTCATTCATCTCCGCCATCTCCACCTTGGTCGGTTTCACTCTGCTGCGACTCAGTTTTCTCTTCGCTGTCTTCTAGGGGATTTTTCTGCTGCATCTGACTAGGACCAGCGCCCACATTGGTAACCAGAGGGATTGGGATGTTGGGATTTGTTCCTTCATCCTTCGACCATTTAGCCGGCCACTGCTGAATTACCACGAGGATGTCGTCTTTGGTCACCACATATGGCAACTTCCAGCATGCCTTCTTCTGATCTGCGCGGGCCTGGATAAAGACATTGTGCATGTCAGCCCTAAAATTGGCCACTCCCTCGTATTGAGAGAATAGCTCATTACTGAGCCGCGGGGTCTTGAGAATCTCATATGAGATACTCATGGTGTAAAAGGCGAACACAGTGTTCATCATCTGCTGGGATGTTTTGTCCTACGACACCCAGAATGATGCGTACCTCACTGCACCTGACATGCTTGGAGGTACATCAATAAACTGCACCTCAGTGGGCTCTTACCACCTAATCAAGGCAATAAGTATGATCAGCCATGAATAGTGAAAGGGTCTACCTTTTTCCTGCGCGTCGCAGGCATCTTTAAGAAATTCCTTAGCGATGTATGCTACCCAGTTGTAAATGTAGCCTTCCGCACAATTCGCAGCGATACTTACAATCGGAGCAGGCACTTCATATGGTCTGCACTTCCTCATCAATTTGCAGGCTAAGAGTTCAGCGATGAAGTGGATGTTGTGATGCTGAATGGCCAAGGTTTGATACCCTCGCTTCCCTTTCGTCGGCCTGAACTATTCCTTCATGGTATGAGCTAGCTTCATATCTTCATGCTTTCCCACAAACTCAATGCTAGGGTCAGGTCCTTCCTTCGGCAGGCCCGTAATCTGGTGAATGAGTTCTCCATTGATAGCGATTTTCTAGTTTCCTATCCATCGGTACCCATCGTGTACCAATGCCAGTAATTGTTTGACCACCACGGTTACCTATGTGTTGCGTCCGAAGTGGGGCACATCGAGCATCTTCAACAAACCAGCTTTGTCCAAGCCAGCAGCCCACTGTTTTACTTCTAATAATGCCGCGCTAGTCTCCTGGTAGCGGACAGAGTGTAAGTATGTCCTAGGTGCGAACTGTGGAAATTTCTGATGATCATTTGTATCATGGTCGGCGTACTTGAGCCGATCTATTTTCACTGTCATTGTTCCGACCAGCTGCACACCTGGTGGCAGCGAAGGGGTGTGTAATGTGAACTTCTTTGTCCGTCGAGGGAGCTGGACTCCTAGTCAAACTGGCGGAAGATATGGTGGATGCTGCGGTGCAATGTTCTCATCTTCCTCAAACGGGACCTCTGTTGAGTTGAATGGATTCATCTGGGGATCCTCTGGTGTCTTCCCTGATCGCTAGTGTCTGTCTTTGTTCCGCTTCGAACGAACTTCAGGCTTGAATTTTTTTCTAGTAGAGTGTGTCTACATTGGCTGGGTCGGTGCTAGGGGAGTCTCTTCATGGGTTGCAAATGTAGGTGGGTGGCTGAAGAGGTGTGGCAAACCCTCCTGTTCAAATTCTCTGACTAACTTCTGAATCTCGCTATCAGCTGACATGGGTGCAATTGTAAAACTCAAGAAACTGAAAAATGCGAACATCGCGGCTGTGGGTGTCTTCTTATAGAATATATCCACGAAATATGTCATAACTGTGCATTGATGGCACCAAATCTGACAGAGATCTTGTCCGAACGGTGGTATATTTTCCAATATCTCATTAATACAGGCAGTAAATATGAGTAGTGTACCAGCGCCGCCAATTTTGATTATTTCCAACGGTCGTATTTTAATCTTCGACACATCTTTCCTTCTTCGGCACAAGCAGTGACTCTGGCTATGCCCTAATAAGGGCATTCGACACCTCTGAACACCATCTGCGACATGAGGTTGAGCTTCCACCCATGACAAAATGTCATCCACAGCTTTAATGATTCCTTTTATTTCAAGGAACTTTATCAGACATAAGTCCTGATACTCATGGAGAAGTTGGGTCGCTTCGCTTACCGTGTCTTCATCCCAATAATCTCCACTGGTAGCATACTTAGGCTGGTCTTCTGATCCAATGTTGAATGTTCGCGTCTTCAGGGGCTGAGTCACTTCAGGGGCTTCGACTGCTGATCCGTGTACGTCGCAGTGTCCTTCTGACTCAGGAATATCAATATTGCATGGATCATCATCGTCATCAATTGCGAGGTTATAATATTCGACTGCATGAGCTTCGTGTGCTTTCCAATCAGGCTAGTATTTTACTACTTCTTGATCATCAAATACCTTAGTATGGACCAACCTAATAGCTGCATCTAAAGCTGGAAAATCTTCATTAGTAGAAAAGGTAAGCACAAAACTATTAACAAGACAATCCCAACTTACAGTATCCTGGCGAAGCTCAGCCTCCGCGTACCAGTTCTTTGCTATCGGTTTCAGAGTATTCACAAATTGATGTACCCATTCTACCTGAGGTACATGCTTCCATGCCTCGTAGCATTGCTCCAAATGTCCCTGAGGACTAGTCTTACCATTAAACCTGCTTCGCACCTCCTGAGGCTGATCCCTAAATCTCAGGCGAAGGAACTTCTGACAAGATTTCCGACTAGGAATGCTCTTCTTATGGCCATTCCACCATCTGGCTGCTGTGGCTCTGAATACTAAATCCAGAGTCTCCATTTTCTGTGAATCTGGTATCTGGTCTGAGAATTGTTCAATAAACTGTTATGGTTCTGACAAGTCATCAAAAATAGGTAGGACTCTGACCTGTGCACCAAGCCATCTGATAGATTTGGTAATTCTGGCACATCTATGTCCATGCAACTCATAAAGTCTATTTTTCCAGTTTTCTAACCCATCATCTGAATCCGTCATGTAGGAGCTGTCACACTGCCAATCCATAATACCTTTGGCAGTAAGATCAACATAATCTTCTTTCTTCGCTGTGATGTTGTAGATGTGGTCCAAAACATCCTTTTCTTCATCTCTTACTGGCTCTATGTATCTCTCTCCTTGAGAAGGGTCCAATGGGACTATGACTCTCAGTTCTTTCCCTTTGAAAGTCATCTGTCTCTTTTTTAGGTTAATGATTGCATCATTGTCTAATGCCCACTCAATACCTAGCAATGCTGGATAGGGGTTGATGTCGTCAATGATCTCAATAACTTCGAAGTATGCTACAGTACAGACGCCATCAATATCTACTGGGACCTTAGGGAGTCATCCTAGGGGCACAATCTTCTGCTGATTGGCTAATCTCAACTATATAGGGGACCAATCAAGGGTAGGTTTTCCCATTTTTTCCCAGGTTTGCTTAGTTAAGACATTTACCTCTAATCCTAGGTCCAAGATAACATCAGTCATATCATACTCTCCTATCTGAGCATTCAATCTCATTTCCCTGCCAGTTCTCCTAACTCTATTAACAGCTTTTGCCTGACCAGAACTTTGTTGAGGTTCGCAGGAAGCAATAACTTTCTGCAACTCACTTAAAGCATTCTGATTTCGTAAGAGCTTCAGACAACTTTGTAAAAAGGAGGACAGTGTACTTACTTTATCTGTCGAAGATTCTTGTGGCTGCGACTGTTGCTGAAGTTGTTGCATACGTATTACTGATGTGTTGCGGTCAACAAAGTCTCTCTTGGCTTCCCTAAGTGTCTCTTTTTCTCTTTCGACATCAAATGCAGGGATTTTTCTCGGGGCTTTCCGAACCCAAGCCTCGACAGGCTATTTCTCCTTGTTCAACACTTCCGTCATAGCTCCACTCTTGGTAACAACATTAATGGCCGGGGCAGGTCTTTTCTCGATGGAAATCATCTGAATATTCTGAGTAGGGACACTGTTTCTTTCCTGAATCTTCGCTATCAACTGCGGGCACTGCTCGACCACATGATCTACTACTCGGCAATATCGACATGTCGTAGTTGGGTTTCGACAGTCTCTCGCTAGATGCCCAGCCTAGTTACAGTTATAACACACAACCTGGCCTCTTCCTCTTCCGGCCATACCACCACGACCACGACCTCCAAAATCACCTCTACCTGATGCACCACCGTGGTAACCATATCCATCATTGCTCTGTCCCTCATTTTGTACCCGATAGGCGTCATAGGTGCGCTCTCTCATGAGGTCATAACTGCGACACTCATCTTCATTATGTCCTATGGACTTACAGAAGTTACAATAGGGGTTCTTGGGGACTTGCACATACCTCTGTAGCAGATAGCAATTCTCAGGGTGATGCTGGCCAGTTGTCCGACAGATCTCACAACATAGAACAGCAGGGTTGAACGGGTTTGGCGCACCAGTATTCAGGTAATTTCTTACCATAGGACACTGTTCCTTGTCGTGACCTTCTGTCCGACATTGTGTACACCAAACCTCTTCACGACCGGTTTTTCCTTTCTTCATATCGCAAAGCTCTAGAGCCATCGCTGCCAACTGCGCTTGGATTTGAGAAATACCAGGATTGTCTTCGACAGGAGCGGTTTCAAGCTTCATCGCGATTTCCAGAGCCTCCTACTGGTCAGCAACCTTCTGTTGCATGAGTGGAGTTCTGATATGCGGTAACAACGTTGCAATGAACCATTCCTTGTGTTGCGCAGGTCCAATGGGGAAACTAACTTGGTCTAGCAGAACTTTGAATCTTTGATCAAAGTCCCACAATGATTCGTCGCGCCTCTGCTGAATCTCTTTCAATTTAGTGATACACTGCAACTCTGATTTCGGCTTCTTAAATTCCTTTATCATTGTTGCTTTTATATCAGCCAAGGCATGGTTCTGAGTGCTGGAAAACTTCATGAACCAGGTCAAAGCACGGTCTCTGAAAGAAGTAACCAGCTGCTCTCATTTTGTATCATGATCCGTAATGGTCTTAGCAGTCCACACTTCTTCACATAAAAACCAGAACTGTTATGGATCCTTTGATCCAGTTCCTTTGAAAACAGGGAGCTTAATATCATCATGCATGTGGGCCATAGTGGATCTAGGGGGGGTTGGAGGGGGACTGGAAGTAGGAGAGGGGGAACTTACTGGAGTAGACTAACCTGCGACAGGAATACTCGAGCTAGGGTTACTTTCAGACTGCGATGGGTTCTCAGGGATAACAGGTCTGCGCTGTGGGGTTACCGGAGGGTTTCCAACAAAAGGGGTTTCTTCGGGTTTTGACTCTGCGGGATTTACAGGGGAATACTCAATATGCTAACCCTGGGAATAGGATCCAAAATCTCGCTTGTACCTTTTTCCACTTTGCATCAAACCACTTTGCTCGTTGAAGGTATTGTCACTTGCAATCATAGGTTAGTAATACTAAATCTAACAGTCTGATTCAATGAGCAATATACCTTTTTCAGATAATAGCATTTTAATTCTCAAACTAAATGAATTCAAAAACTTACCCCTTGGTCCTTTGAAAAACTGTCGCTCGACTTCACTAAAGGAAGTACTCGTGTCGATGGCGAACTCCGTCACAAATGCTTCAAGGGTTCGCGTTGTCCAGAAATCAACAGCGCGGGATATCTCATTGTTCACCCTTTTCAATATATTAATTCTTGCGGGGATCCAATCAAGAAACTGACGTTCTTGGAAGTTCGTCCTTCTCTCTGTTAACCTAGATAACCACTGGTGCAACTCTATATGGATACTACCAAAGAAAATTTCATAAACATCACAAAAAACATACCTTTGTAAAAATTCGTTTGCACTACGATGCGGATCTTTGTTCTCTTGCTCAACGAATTTCAAATAAGTCTCATCAAGCCAATCACCGATTTCCTTCACAGAGGGTCTCCAGAACATAGCCCTCGAGGTACGACGTAAACCCCTCTTGAGCAGATATTGAGTTCAACCGGAAACGGAACCAATTTGTTGTGCTATAGGGTAGACCCGGGTTTTATACCGTTAACTTCGCACCAACAAAAGACCCACAGTGTTGGCCCTTTCGGCAACAACCTGCAAACAGGTTGCCGTCTCACCCGAAATAGCTATGGGGTGCCGCAGAATCAGGTTTCTGCAAGAAGAAGAGGGATATTACTGTACCTTTAGTTTCTAACACTTATAATCATACAATGCAGAGCCTTAATAGTTACTTATTTAGCTTCGCGGTTAGATAAACAAACAGTGCCTTGCTTAACCCTTTACTGGGAATTCCGGCGAAGTTATTATTTAGCAGTGATCTTACTTATCAGATATATATTTATCAATGCATAAAGAACACAACCACAACAAAACAAAAACCACAACACACGATATAACGTGGTTCACCCCCAGTTTGGGGGTTACGTCCACAGAACTGTGTTTTATTCAACTCTTTACAAAAACCACAGTTCTGATCTGCGCACTCAATTGTAGATCCCTTCAAATCCTCAAAGCCGCGCACACAGCTACAGATTTCCTTGTTCACCCAAAACCCTCTGCACACATAGCTGCAGAGGTCGTCCACGCACACAACTCGGACTTAACCTTCTCTTACAAAATAGCCTTAGCTTCGCATCAATTCATCTTACATCAAAATCCTAAACTGACTTCTTTTCAAGAGTGCTTATTTATAGTGCACTTATTACAAAACCATGGGCTTAAACCATGGGCACCCCAAACCCTAAACCCTGGACTTAAACCATGGGTTTATTACAAAAAGAGGACTTTGACTCAACCCCGACACCCCTAAGACTATTTTGAGTCGTAACTCCGCTTACAAACTCCCACAAAAACCGTAAAGTTACCAAAATTAGGGACCGTTAAGGTGCGCGCCCCAACATTTAGACCTTGATGAGATACAGAAATTCAAAATTTCATTTAATCGCTTAAAAATAAGTAATATGAGATCAATGTTTTATCAGAGTCTTTTTCACTCAATATATTAATTCTTTTCACTAACTCCTAGTGCTTATAGAGAGCCCATACTCAACGCTAAAAAATAGGGAGTTACAAACTTAGTGCAATTCCAGAGCTCCTCGCTCAACAAGGATCCTAGGATATACTTGTAGGATACACCTAGGGATACAATGGCCAAGGATCCAATGTTCCAGAGCTTATGCTCAACATCAACTTGGAAGGCTCCAAGGATTATTCCCAACACTTCCAATTTTATCTTTTCATGTGCTTCAGAGTTTCATGCACAACACAAATGTTTCATAACTCATGTGTTCCAGAGCTTCTCGCTCAACAAAAATATAAATACTCATGAATTCTAGATATTTTTGCTCAACACAAACATCAAATACCCATGTGCTCCAAAGCTCCTTGCTTAACACAAAACATCTTATCAATTATGTGCTTCGAGATCCATGCCCAACACATGAAATCGTATATATATATATATATAACATATTCAATTGGCTTACGCCCAATATATCAAACAAATCATCATGTTCATGTGAAGTGGGGTCTTAGGCCCAATATACCAAGTAAAACATCAAAGTAATCATCATAAGCAATGGGGCTTATGCCCATAAGTGTTAGGTCAAAATTTGGGATATTACAAAAACTAATATCGGTGTTGCAACCATTTTTCTCTTTAGCATGTCGAGACTTTTCTGGCACTCATCATTCCATTCAAATTCCACATATTTTTTCAACAACTTCTCCATTGGTGTCGTTATCACCGCATATCCCCTTATAAACTTTTTGTAGTATCATGTGTGGCCCAAAGTGGCCCATAGCTGCTTCATTGTCGTTGTTGTAGGTAAGTTGAAAATTATTGCAATATTGGATGAGTCTACAAATGTTCCTTCCTTGCATATAGTGTGTCCCAATAGGATTTCAAATGGTGCACAAAAGATGCATTTCTTTAGATTCAGTGAAATCTGATATTTTCAACATCTTTCCAACATCAATCGAAGGTTTGTGGTATGGTATTTTACCAATCCATATATGGTACATTTATCCATATAGACCACTAAGAACTTATGAATGAAGTATTTGAAAGAAACAACAACTAACCTTGAAAACATCGTTGGAGCATTCTTGAGACCGAATGGCATCACCGTGTACTGAAAAAATCCACATTCTATTACGAATGTGGTCTTATGTCAATCTTCCTTTGTAGTCCTTATCTTGTGATACCTTGAAAATCCATCGGTGAATGAATAGGATTCTTGTCCTCCTACTCCTTCCAATACTTCATCAGTAAATGGCATGGAAAACGGATCATGAAGACTTACATCATTTAATTTCCTCATATCAACACATATCCGAATTTTCCTAGTCTTTTTGTCCTGGGAAACCATCGGGATGATCCATTCTGATTTTTCGATAGGTTTGATAATCCTTACATCCATCATCCATTTTAATTTAGTCTTGATGTGCTTTTTGTATCTTGTATTCAATCTATATGGTCACTACTTTACCAATTTTGCATCAGGTTTTAGAGGTATCTTCATTTCACCCAAATCCCCTGAGATGCCTTTCATTTCAGAAAATTTTGTCAGAAATAGATCTTGAAACTCATGTAGTAGTTCATTGACCTTCCCCATTGTCGAATCATCCTAATAGTCTCCAATACTAGCAAACTTTGGGATTTCCATTGTCCCAGTGTTGACCTTCTTTACCTTTAGTGGCTTCTTGAATTCGTCGAATGGTATTTTTGGTTCTTCGATATCGTGACTTCCTTCTAACTCTAGGATGTAGATAGCTCTTGAATCATCCTCATTGTCAAGTTATCTTGACATGTTGTAACACTCCATCATCATCAGTGGTGTCGGTGTCCATTGTAGTCCCGTCAGTTGTTTAGTTGGAGCTATCTCCAACACTTTGTCGCAGATGTCCTGTAGCGCACTATGGATGCTCGGATTTTCGTCTACAAAACTGAAAGTATGGCTGAAGCTAATAGCTATTTCTTCCCATAGTGTTGTTTCTGATCGTAGTTTTGTAGAGACATACCATCTTCGTGGTGTTTCATCTAGCGTATGGATGAACGTGTTAACTCATTCCTCCTTTGGCCTCGTCTTCCATTATGTTTGGCATGTTATCAGGTGATCGCTTGGGTCACTTCTCCCATCGTATTTCTTACCTTTGTAGTATTCCTCCTAACCAAATCCCACTTCCATTTATTGTCAACATATTTTCCAGTTTATTATTGATGTTTTGTGGGCATCCCACCATCTTCTTGGGGTAGCCTTAAGTGCTTCTTTTAGTACCAATAAGTGTTGCGGTTCCGATTCTCTATCTTTGAATTCATTGATGAAGGATTCCAAGTAGGTATTCCTTTGTATGTTGGTATATCGTATACTTTTTTCGTTACCCATCTCAGTGACTGAGTGCTTTGTTCACATTTTCTGCTTAATACTTCATGCAACTGGTTCTTCCAATTCTCTAGTGCTTCATCAGAGTCTGAAGACGTAGAGCTGATACTAGGCCATCCTAGTTCCTCGTTGGAGGTAGGATTGATGTATTCTTCAAAGACATTGTAGGCATGATACCGGTCTCTCAAAACTTCATCTTTTATCGTTTCGTCATATTGATGTCCTTCAAGGGGATCCATAAGAGCGATGACCCTCGTGTCATGATTCTTGAATGTCATCATCCTTTTCTTGGAATTGATAACTACCAGGTTTTCCATTGCCCAACTGATTCCCAACAATTTCAGGTATGGGATGGCATCGTTGACGATCTCGATAACATATAAATCTATGTATGTCTTCAATCCGTCTACTTCGACCGGTAGATGAGGCACTTCATCGATCGGTATGGTATCGTTGATGATCTCGATAACATATAAATATGTGTATGTCTTCAATCCGTCTACTTCGATCGATAGATGAGGCACTTCATCAATCGGTGAAACTTTGGCTTGATTTTCCAAATGGAGTTGTACTGGTGACCAGACTAGATTCGGTTTCCCCATCGTTTCCCATGTCTATTTTGTTAGGATGTTTACATCTAAACCTAGATCCAAGATAATTGAATCTACTTCATATTCATCGATATGGGCATTCATTCTCATTTCTCTTCTTGTTTTTCTTTTCTGCAACTAGATGAGAGGGATATCTTGTCGTCCATTTTCCTTTCGATACAAGATGTTGGTTATTTCTGCTAACACATCATGATCCTTAGCTAATGTTAGACAAATTTCTAGAAACATTTTGAGAGTACTAACCTTCCTTTGTGATCTCGATGATTTTTTTGAATCAAAAATTGGCGGCATTTCATAAATAGGTAACTTACCATTGCTCTTAATTAGCACGTCTCTTGCATCGAAGAATATTTATTTGTTGGCTCCTACATCAAATTGTACTTTCTTCTGACCTATAGGTTGGACATTTGGTAGTGGCATGTCTTCTCCCGTCGTAGCTCCTCCTCTCGTTGCTACAGCGACATTTGTTGGGCCATTCCTTATTTAATTCGATATCTTCTACACATTTGGACTAGGATTCTTAGTCTGATTTATTCTGGTTTGGTTACGGTTTTGGTGCATTCTTAGCCTGCCATTTCGCAATTAGTTGTGCATAGTCTTTGACAGTGTTATCAACTACATGACAGTTTGTACACTGATATTGCAGATTCAGGAAATCCCTCTGGTAGTGTCTAACCACTCCGCAATTGAAACTAGTAATTGATCCTTGACCTCAACCAAACGTTCCTCCATGACCAAATCCTCCACTGTGACCACTGCGAAATCCTCCTCGGAACCCTCCTTCCTGTTGATACGATGGTTGGTTGTATTGTGGTTGATTGAATTATTGTTGTGGTTTATTATACTATGGTTGCGGTTGATTATATTGTGGTTGCGACTGGTTATATTGCAGTTGTGCTTGATTATTTGAAGGCTGCAGTTGAGGTCTCTCTACGGGTCGTTGCGCTCCTCCTTTCATAAAGTATGTATCTATAGTTCTCTCTTGGAGCAAATCATAAGCTCGACAATATTTTTCTTCATGGCCCACTGACCAACAGAAGTTACAGAAAAGATTGGTTGGCTTCGACACAACTTTCTATAAGTATACACACTCTTTTGACTGGTGTACTCTTGTTTAAAAAATTCGGAACCAAGGAATTCCTCTTTGACTCAGTGGATTCAACGCCCCCGACTATAAGTTTTCACTGAAGTTGGGACACGTATCCTTATGATTCCTTCAAACCAACATTGACTGCACCATATCTCTTTGTGGACCTATTTCCCCATTCTTAATATCCTTTAGTTGAATGGTAAGGTTTTCCAACTATGACTTGATATGGTTCATTCCAATCCATGTTTCGTCGACTAGTGAAGCCTCTATTTTCATCGCAATTTCTAGGGCTTTCGCTTGAGATGCAATCTTATGTTGCATTAATGGCATGCGAATGGGAGGTATCAGAGCCACAATGAACCATTCCTTATGTTGTATGTCACTCATTCTGAAGCTAACATTGGCCATCATAGTTTTGAATCTCTGGTCAAAATCCCACACCAATCGTTGGGGAATTTCTTTATTTCCTTTAACTCTATAAGATACTGCGATTCCAACTTTGGCTTCTTAAATTCATAAATCAGTCCCATCCTGATTTCTACCAGGGTCTTGTGTGGATGTCGTGTTGGTACTTGCACAAATTTCATATACCATTCCAATGCTCGACCTCTAAAGGTCGTCTCCATTTATCCTTTCCTAATATCCTCATCTTGGACTTGTTTCATTGTCCATACCTCTTCGCAAAAGAACCAATATTGTTCTAGGTCCTCGGTCCCATTTCCTTGGAACAAGGGTAGATTTACGCCATCACCCGTCATATTGGGTTTTCTACCGGTATTTGTCGATCCACTATTATTACTACTATGCTGACACACAGGAAAACCCTGCGAAGAACTTGTGTTTCTTTCTGCCAAGTAGGTACGGTGTAGATCTGGGTTGGTCCTTCCTCAAATTCAGGGTTATCCTAGTCATTCCCTTCGTCGTTGTAGGGTCACTTAGTCCCTTGTGGTACCATTTCACAGTTTTCTATTTCGCTCGTACTAGGACTCTCTTCCTCGGTCCTTCTCCTCTTCTCTGTCCAGAACCTCACCCCACTTCGCAGGAGACCACACTCTTCTTCAGCTTCCCTCACTGTATTGTCGTGATTCACATCCATCCACCCTACATTATTTCCTCAAACCCACGTCTTTGCAGTACCCACGACCTCCACACACCAGATATTTACTTGTCGGAATTCATCTTTAGTATCCCTTTTCACAAATAAGCATCTTGATCCACAATTGTAACGACAATAGATATATCCCTCTAGGTCCTTTAAAGAATTCCCTTTTTGTGTCGCTATAGGATTTGATTGTATCGACAATGAACTTAGTGATATATCCTTCCAAAATGTTATATATCCATACATTGACAGCTCTTGAAGCTTTGTCGTTGAATCTATGCAGTTGTTGGATTAGTTTCTGAGTCCAGTGCTCAGGATTGCCACCCTAGAAATTCTTCTTTTGAAAAGTAAGTTGCGCCAACCATTCATATAATACTAACGGGAATTCACAGAAAAATACTTCATGGGTGTCAGAACATATGTACTTTTCTAACCATTCCTTCGTTGACCATCTCGAATTCTAGCTTTCTTCTTTGGAAAACTCTCGGGTCTTCTTATCGAATTAATCCTGGATTTCCAGTTTCTTCGAATGCCAGAGCATGTCCTCTCCTTCTCCATACTATAGTCCCGGCAACGGAACCATTTGTTAACACACATCTATGTTGATAGGGGTTCATTTCGCACTGTTGTTAACAAACATCGACACATACTCCTTAAACATCAACCCAAAAAGGATTTACCCTTTCCAGCAACACCCACATAGCGAGTGCAGTCTCACCCGAGATGTTTAAGGGGAGCTGCAGGGACCACGTTTCCGTAGTGGGGAGGGGACATACTTTAATTCCTAAACATTCACAGTACAACCATAAATCTAGATGTGTACCATATTATTATGATACGCTTGTTGCAGTAACCAATATTTAACCATTCGTAGCATAATCGGAGTTCCCAATTGCATTAACATGTATCTAACCAACTATGCATCAACAAGCATTAAACTAGTGCAGAACATCATTCATAAGAGATAACGACAAAGACAATGCTTAATCATCCTCATTCGTAAAAGAGATTCACATCATAGAACATTGAAAGAAGCTACATGACAACAAGATCATATTATAATCCACATATGCGAAATCATACACCGCAAAACAATCCCACATACATGGAAAATTTTCTCAGCTCTTATTGATTCATTCATCCTCCGATGGTCATTGTTATCCAAATGCTTACAAATCTATTTCTATTTATAAGCTCACTTGGTCGTTACAAAATGGTCCAATTTACCGACTACTAACTAACTTGACCAAACTTCCTTGTTTTTCGGCTTCTTTGTTCGTGGTCAGTCCTTTGTTCTTGTCGACACCCTCTTCGCCGCTGGTGGTACCGCACTTTGTGCGTTCTAGACCCGTGCCAACACTAATGATAGGTGGGACCCCTTGGTAAGAGATGATGTTCACTTCGCATGGCAGGTTTTGCATCTTTGGTTGTTCTTCATCATATTCAATTAATTGATCATAATATGTATCGGTTGTGTTAGTCAAATGGCAAAGGTTTGTTCACAATACCTACTTCAATTGATTGAGTATTTAACATACATGACAGAGTTGCAAAAGCATTATTTTTAAAATGTTTCATATTATTTTATGGAAAAAGGTTCACCTTTGTTTGATAAGATTAAGAGAAGGTTTTATAATTTCATGGACCTAATCTATTTTGGACTTTTTTTTTTAAATGTGGTTCACCATTTGTTAGAGGGCTACTCCACAGAAAATTCCAATACCTGATATTCAAACTGAATCAAGGTATGGTTAGCTCATCAATCACAACATTTATTACAAAGGGCTCCACAAGATCAACATGTCACTTACAAGAGTAGAACCTGGGTGGGGAGGGTAACATTCATTCCTCCCAACCACCCAAGCTACATCCATTTAACATCTATTTTGGAGCTGGTGCTATGAAATTATACCCTATAGTTCCTATCAACTTACTTGCCCACTTGTATTCCTATCTAATGAACGTTATTAAGAAAGCTGTGATTATTTGATAGCATGTGGTATAGGGTTATATTTGGTAACCATATTAAGAAAGTTGTTAACCATATGCAAGTTTCAAAAAATGGCAATGGTGTGATGTTAGTGGTCATAGATATTTGGTCAGCATCAAATCCAAGAAAGTTCTTGAAAGGATTGTGCTCATTTAGTGAGGTTGGTAGTCAGTCTAATCGAAAAATGTTTGTTTGATTTTCACCCTAGTTAGCAATCCATACGCCATTTATCACGGATTCACGGTATTTGGTTGATTGATAAACATGGTATTAAAAAGGATGTATATGTGGAAAAGCACGCTCAGCTTTAAGTTAATGCACGAGTACGTGATAGTAAATGCAATGGTTGTTTACCCTTTTACATGTGCATGGGATTATTCTCGCCATTTCACGCTCCAGAATTTACCATTTTCACCGTTTGGAAACTTATGTTATGTAGTGTAACTGTTTTTGGCCACCAACAAAGGAAAGTTACTGGAAATTTTGAGAGCTGTGTGCATCTAAATCAAATTTCCTATCAAGTTTTATAAACTTGTAATGTAGTTTATAATGGCTCAGTTTGGATGTCTTCATGTATACGTGCTCCTTTTTCCCGTTCCCTGAAAACACTGTTAATGTGGATAACTTTAAAGGAAGAGAGGCATTTTTGTTTGAAGAAAGAATTTGTCACTAATTGGTAGAGTGTTATTCTCTCATGAACTGTTCAAAACTATAACCCCAGACGATGTTGATTTACCCTTTGAATCGTTGCTTAAAATTTAGTATGAAATGGAATGAAGAAGTTGTTTGAAAACTTCATGAACCTAGCTTGAAAGCTAAGTTGGTTTGAAAAACAAACTAGGGTTATGAGCATAATTGCATATCAATAATATTAGGGTTATGCTGTCTTGATTTCATATCAATAATATTTGAGGTTTGAATCGTCAAATAAACCATTCAATTTGGGTTAGGATTTGTTCCGATACTTTTCATTTGAGGATTCATTTTGGCAATGATGGTTGCAGTCTCACCAATCATAATACAAAAGTTTCTTGAAAAATATAAAGTACATATATCATGTTATGATGAATGGTAACCTAAGCAATAAGCAAATTGATGCATAATGTAGGACTTTTGTGATGAAGTTATACATGAACTCCATCAAACTTGACTTGGTTTGATTGTTTTCTCACAGAATTAAATTGATTCTCATCGGTGAATAAGTTTGTATTGAATGCTACAATTGGTACCAAATATCAAAACCCTAACTTGAGAGTTATTCTTTCCCTTCAAATCATCAATTGGTCTTTTTATTTGGATTTAATGTTGTTTGGAAAACTATGGATGGCTTCAGAATCAAAATAAGTCCATAACTGGTGTTGGATTGATTTTAGAACATTTCATAAATCTTTTTTTTAAGGGGACATTAGTCAAACTTAGAAGTTAACATTATATTCTTGCATATATTTCAAACTTCTAAGGTCGAGTTTCAGTTTCAATATGAAGTTACTTCATTCCAAATCAAATTTGGTTTAAAGTTCAAAACCATTTTCCATCTTGTTCTCATAGCCTAGCCCTTGATTCTAGGATTGATGGTTGAAGTTTTAATTATGGGTAAGGAAAAAATTTTGAAATCGAGAATAACTAGTTGGTCAATGTGCATCATTGATTCCATAACAATCCTTACCATATGTGTTGTGTTATTCAAATGGATATGGAGTTACTCAATTATTGTCCTATCTCATTTGAAGTTTGTGAGTTTATGAAGAATTTTCAGTTATCGTACAAATCTTGTTTATATATATATATATATATATATATCCAATTCAAATCCTTTGAATTTAAATGTAAGATCCTTTTAGACACTTTCTAGGATTAATGGTTTGAAATTCAAAGTACAGAAAGAGATAAAAAGACCTGGATACAGCTCAAAAAAATATTGATTTTAGTACTAAGCGTAGTTGTAACACCCCGGTTTTGACCCTATGGTATTAAAATTGTACATGATGTAAATATGTATTAAAAGATGGAAAGGAGCTCAAGGCCAAGGCCTTGCCATTGATTTGGTGTTTTGTGTATCGACGATCAAGATTGATCTCGATGGTTCTTGTGCTAGTCATTCACAGTATATTTTGAGATATCATGCAAATATATAATTTAATAAAATACCACAACTAGTTATGCACTACAACGAAAGAGATGGGGGCATGATTTCACAAGGAATAGGGAGGGGACTTATCCAAACCCTTGAGCCAATAGGGTAAGACCAAATGTCAATGAGTGAACCATAAGCTCTCATCTACATTTTTGTCCTCTGCACTCAATCATTCAATTCTTCTCGAAGAGTGGTTGAGGCAGTTAATTCCTTATGAAGAGCAAGGCATGGCAGTCGATTCCGTGATTGAGCTAACCTGCAGTCTGAGCAAACCTGCAACCTGGGGGAAGCTGCATTCTTGCTTCTAAAGCAAGTAATCACGTGAATGTGTGCCCAGTCTGTCATTATGGAGTTGCCCAGAACGTTTTGGTCATTCTTCCATGCCATTTCGGGGAATTTGTTATTCACTATCCTGAGTCGCGGAACGAGTTGTTCAATAGTGCTATCCTCGTGCGTAGTTCTTTTTCCTCGCGCAGTGAGAGCTAGTAGAGTATTGCTACACGTTTCTGCAGTGTATCTCTTCACCTATCCTTTGATGGGAACCCTGGTTGTTATGTTACAGTATTTTTCTGTATTACAAAGTGGTACGGAACCCTCATCTCTTGTGTACAAGTGAAACCTTGTTTCTCCTATGTTACACAGTGGTATGGAACCTTGGTTTTTTGTGTTACAGAGTGGAGCCCTATGTTTTTGTTTCTGTTAGAAACAATGGCTCATCGAGAGGGGGGGGTGAATCAGTGAGCTTGTACTTACTTCAATTTTAACTTCTTCAAACTCTAAAACTTAAGTTATCATTTCACATTCAAATCAACATCATATTCATCAATAGACTATGCTTCAATGATCAATTCATTCATCAAATAAAACACATAATCATCAACACATTGCACAAGAGACACAAGATATAATATTTGTAATCTTTTTGTATTACAAACGGCTGCTACCATGAGGCAATTCATCACCTACTGAAACAAAGAGCGCCAACTCCTTATCTAGGACCCTACCTAGTTTTTCTTAGATCCTACTAAGAAACGGAGACAAGAGCCTGCTTGTATTAGAAGTACATATTTGTCACATCACATCACATACATCATCATGAAATCAATCCCATCATTACATTTTTGTTCATAATTCCCATATCAACGTTATTCCTGTAGGTTCATCTTCATTCAATTAGCATGTCATAATTAAGTCTTCAAGTTTGTCCATGCTCATCATCCCAAGTTGTCCAATAATTGTCATCAACCATGTCATCATTATGTCCATAGCTATATCATCAAAGCCTGCTTATAACTAAGTCTTCTCATGTGCATAGGATCTGCTCATATACTTTCACATGTTCCTTCAACTTCCTATATAAGTATCCTTGTATTTGTACTATGATTGTCCAAAGTACCCTTTGGATACTTTTAAGGATTAGGCCAATTCAAATTATCTTATTCACACAAATTCAACTATTTGGACAACCAAATGTGTAAGATTTGTCAACTTAAATGTTGTAGCACCCAGGATCAAGCATAGCTTGAAAAGAAATCAGACTTATGCTATTCAGATTCAAAACATTCCACTGTCTACAATATGTAGTTCGAAAAATTTTCTTTACAAATGGATGCTTTAAGCCAATGTAGCTATCAGAGATAAGATAGATCCATTTGTCAAACGATTTTCAAACTTGTGTACAAGATCATTTATGTTGTAGCTTCCTTTCTCAAACCTTGAGCTTTAACGAATAGTGCACTGTGTGCTTAGCTAGATAAAACGAAGATATAAATCAGGTTGTTCTATTGTGGATCATGCTCTATTGTAAAATCTCAAGATCACACCTTCAAACTGTCCAAAGTCTGCGTACTGTTACTGCTACACACTTCATCCTCCACGATTTATTGTTGCTCTTTATTTTGTTTATTGTAGCCCAAACAATTTAGAGTGATTTTATTGCATACATCTGCACATAAAAGGTTATCACTAGCTGCTGCTACTTCACTTTGTTGATGCCACAGTGGATTGTTTTTCCCAAACACTCATACCACACCTGCAACTGTCAAAAATCATCCTTCACTCTCTCTGCAGCTGCCTCAGACTAATCTAAAATTCAGAGCAATTTTTCCACACATAAAATGAGGATGTCGGCCTGTTATTTATAGTGATTTTCCATAAAAAAATTTACTGAGCCGACATGTCATCTGATTTTTTATTTATTTTTATATTAATAATTAAATTGATGGGCCGGCTTCTTATGCATTTTCAAATTTTTTTTTAATTCTAGATACCTATTTTATCGTGTCCATGTTGGAGACTTTTCCAACATGCTTCCATTCATATGTCCTTTGTCCATGTCAACACTTGTCATGTTTATCTTCCGTGTCCTTCACTGTCCACTCTTCAAAATCTTCTCTTGCGTTTCCAATATATTTTCCTACATCATCTACACGATGTCATCAAGATACAAATCACTCCATCATAGTCTTCAAGCACATCATTAAATTACCTTTAAGTGTATAGGCTTCATTACTCAAAAAGTCACAAATGACCATAGTATGGGTCATTTGACTCATGTGTTCCAATGCCCATATCCAATGTCTCCAATGCCCAAACAACCATTTCATCAGCCCTTGTCACTTCATGCCAATTCATCAACCTTTGTCATTAATGGCTTGTCATCAATGGCAACCATGCTCAACAAACTCCCCATTTGTCATTAATGGTAACAACACATCTTCAAATACTCTCCCCCTTTGACATTAATTGCAAAGGGTCAATTAAAAGCTTCACAATGCCCAAAAAAAATTATATTTTTGAAAACTTCTTGAGATCAAGATGAGATGTATGCTCTCCCTTTCAAATGGACTTCTTCATTTGATAAACTATCGACTTGTTTCATTCTTTAAAAAAGGTTTTTCATGTGATGTTCTTGAGAGTAATATTCAAATGCCTTTGGCTAAAGTGAGAACTCCATCAATCTTAATAAGACCTGTTGTTTTAGTATGCATATCACAACACTTTAGCATAAATATCAGAAGAACATAAATCGTAGTTGTGTCACTTTCATACTTTAGGCATCTTGATATTGTGTCCTTGTTTTCTACAGCTGCTTCAGTCATTATGCCAGTGTTTACTTTCGAAGATAGCACAGGATACCTTACGTACTTCAGTTCTCTTGAAAGTCTTCAGATGACTGACTTTATAAATTTCAAGGCTTACACAATGATCAAGGCTTGAATGATATATTCCTTATTACGGAAGTGTTGTTGATGGCTTCACTTATTTTACTGTTTGACTTCAAAGGAAAAAGAATATTTTTGTTGATTTAGTCTTAATCTTCAGAGATCTACTTCCCCTATCAATGTGTCTTCTTTGAGTCACACAATGTTATTTAGTATCATCTTTGACTACTCTTTTGTTTATATCTCTACTACATACTTGATGGATGGCCTAGGATGAGTAACTACTTCTTTCTTGTTTTGGATATTTCCAACTAGGCCCAGCTTAATCAGATCATGAATCTTCAAGAATATGCCAAGATTGTCCCTTTTGTTGTTCTATAGCTTTGTGATTTCAACTTTACAATTTCTTCACTGGAGCCTTATTCTAAGAATCTTTAGTTCACCTTTCAAGTCTAAAATTCAAACCTACAAAATACTTATTGAAATGTACGCCAAATGGCTACTTTCAAAAGGCTACTCCATTGGTCCATTTTGAATTATGTCCTTCATTTTCTTCATATCTATCTCACATATGGCTGTCAATACCCGAGTTAAGATCATCCTTCTTTACTTCCTCTCTTGACTTCAAACTTCAGATGACCTACAGTTTCAGGAGGCTTAAAGGTTGTCTTCACACAAATTTTTGATGATCTTGTGCTACATGTACTTGATAATAGATAAAGTATGAATACTGTTGAAGATAACTTGTCAATCCTATAAAATAGCTTTCTTCAAAAGACTTTAGCAATGCATTAGATGCTCCCCTTATCAATGATGTTGCTCATCATATAATGATAAAAATCTCAATCTTGCTCCCCCTAGCACCATGCCAGTCATGACCATCAATCACTTCAATGGGTTCCATAATTACTGTTCAAGGTAATCAATAAGCTCCCCCTGTAACAACTTCTTCACATGACTCACTTTAAGAATGTTGTAGTTATCATGCATCAAGGACATCCCTCCAACCATCATCACTGTCATTAATCTTCTCAACCTGTCGCTTATGTTTGTCAACTCAAACTGGTCATCAACAGTTGCTTGTCCTTCTCTGCTCAAGATGCCACATGTCATCTCATCATCATGTCTTTTGTTGAGAGTTCATTCCATACTGTTGCAGATGTAACACTGCCAAATCATTGAAAATGTGTATGGATCATCCTTGTACATGATTCGTAGTCTGATTTTGGATCACTGAAAAATACAAGATAAGCCTTCATACCAATTGTTAGTGTATTGCAACATGATCCTAGGACCTGTTGCTTCTTGGAGAGCCATTCTCTACCATTTGAGTCCATTCTCCAATGATGAACTCATGGCATACCCAAAGTCTTTGGAAGACTTTAAGTATGGCTTGCCATATGGAAGCCACCTTCACCTTTTGTGAATTGATCTTCAACTTCATTTAGATCCAGGAAAATATTTTTTCTTACCCATACCTTAGAGTGTCCTTGGCTTATATTGTTTGTCTTCTGATCTTCAATTTTTCCTTCTTTATACTTCTTCCATGATTCATTAGTTCTCCTTGCTGATTTATATGATGGGCTCACCCTAGGTTGACTCCTTTGACTTGGGAATTCTTTATCCTTATGACCAAAACCACTACATGAGTAGCACCTCATTGTGTGACAGTTGGCAACAATATGGCCAATATGATTACATGTCCAAAAACTAACTTTGTCATTAGAGATTCTGGCACTTCTTCTTCCATTGGATCTATATTCCATAGCCCTATGACCAAAATTAGCGCAAGAAAAACAATAGCCATTAAATCCATTTGCATACCTTGATGTTTGGCTCCATCTTGGAGTTGTCCTTCTTCTTTCAAATGAATGGCTTTGATGAGTGGGAATAGCTTCGTGTGGTACTTTTGAATTTTCAACTTCTTTGTTGGCATGTGCAAGTGCATGAACAGTTATGTTGGATTTAGCTTTAGCAGTTTTGGGGGACCACAAGACTTCTTTCAATTTGTCTTCTTCCTTCTTGAACCCAAGGCCAGACTTGTCAGAGGAAATCCTTTGGAAATTTAGAATTTCATCCAGGATTACTGAACTTTCATTGAACTTCACATGATTTTTGACTTATCAATTTTTTTTCTAAGACCAACAATTTCCATTTCAAGTCTCTGATTTTCCTTTTCTTTTTCGTCCAACTGAACATTCATAGCATCTTATGTTCTCATAGCTTCCTCCAACTGGACCTTTAGATTTGTATTAACCCATCTTGATTCTTCAAGATCTTTAGGATCTACACCAATATCTTCTTGCTATTTTGCTAATCCAATCTTAAATTCCTTGATTTCATCATTTTGATTTTGCAGCTTAACTTGCAAGTTGTTGTTCTTGAGTTTTAACTTCATTGGCAAAGATTTTGTCTCCTCTTTGTATTTTTCAAATGACCTCAACATTTTATTCTTGAGTCTTGGATTGGATGTAAGATCAATATCTGTTAAAGTGCTTGTAAATGCATTATGTGCTTTCAACAAAACTTCTTCTTCATCTTCTGTAAGAACAACTTCATCATCATTACATTCATTGTTATCATTCATTGAAGATTACTTACCTTCACTTGTATCTGAAGCTTGTACCTGCTTTTCATCCTTGATTTTTTTCTTCCTTTTATTTGTCTTGAGTCCTCCTTTGGTGTTCTTCTTCTAACTTGAACCAGAGATCCTTGGCCAAAGTGTACTTTTGAATGCTTTCTTTGATAGGAATTGAGAGTCTGTCCATCAATAACTTCAATGCAACTTTATTGTCTTTCTCAACGGTTTCCTTTGTCTTCTTGTTGGGATAGTTAGGTGGATTAACCAGTATTTCCCAAACAACGAATTTCTTCAAGTAACTTTTCATTTTACTTCTCCATCCAAAATAATTTGGTTTTTCCAAGACTGGAACTTCATGGTCAGTGAGCTTTTTTGATCCTTCCATATTGTGTCCCCAAATTCCTTCAAGCTTGTTAGGCTTATGTTGAAGGCCCGCTCTGATACCAATTGTTAGACACAATGTCTCATTGAGAGGGGGGGTGAATCTGTGAGCTTGGACTTACTTCAATTTTAACTTCTTCAAACTCTAAAACTTAAGTCATTATTTCACATTCAAATCAACATCATATTCATCAATCTACTATGCTTCAATGATCAATTCATTCATCAAATAAAACACATTGCACAAGAGACATAAGATATAGTATTTTTAATCTTTTTGTATTTCAAACGGCTGCGACCGTGAGGCAATTCAGCACCTACTGAAATACAGAGCACCAAATCCTTATCTAGGACCCTCCCTAGTTTTTCTTAGATCCTACTAAGAAAGGGAGACAAGACCCTGCTTGTATTACAAGTACATATTTGTCACATCACATCACATACATCATCATGACCTCAATCCCATCATTACACCTTTGTTCATCATTCTCATATCAACATTCTTATTGTAGGTTCATCTTCATTCAGTTAGCATTTCATAATCAAGTCTTCAAGTATGTACATGCTCATCATCCCAAGTTCTCCAATAACTATCATCAACCATGTCATCAGTCTGTCCAAAGCTATATCATCAAATTCTGCTTATAACTAAGTCTGATCATGTGCACAGGATCTTCTCATATACTTTCACATGTTCCTTCAACTGCCTGTATAAGTATCCTTGTATTTGTACTATGATTGTCCAAAGTACCCTTTGGATACTTTTAAGGCTCAGCCAATTCACATTATCTTATTCACACAAATTCAACTATTTAGACAACCAAATGTGTAAGAGTTGTCAACTTAAATGTTGTAGCACCCAGGATCAAGCATAGCTTGAAAAGAAATAAGACTTCTGCTATTTGAATTCAAAACATTCCACTGTCTACAATATGTAGTTCGAAAAATTGTCTTTACAAATGGATGCTTTAAGCTAATGTAGCTATCATAGATAAGATAGATCCATTTGTCAAACAATTTTCAAACTTTTGTACAAGATCATTTATGTTGCAGCTTCCTCGGATCCCTTCCTTTCTCAAACCTTGAGCTTTAACGAATAGTGCACTTTCTGCTGCCAGACAAAACGGAGATAGAAATCAGGTTTTTCTACTGTGGATCATGCTCTATTTTAAAAGCCCGAGATCACACCTTCAAAATGTCCAAAGTCTGTGTACTGCTGCTACTACACACTTCATCCTCCACGATTTATTGTTGCTCCTTATTTTTTTTATTGTAGACCAAAAAATTCAAAGTGATTTTATTGCATACATCTACACATAAAAGGTTATCACTGGTTGCTGCTACTTCACTTTGTTGCTGCCACAGTGGACTGTTTTCCCAAAATATTCATACCACACCTGCGACTGTCAAAAATTAGTCTTCACTCTCTCTGTGGATGCCTCAGATTAATCCGAAATTCAGAACACTTTTTCCACACATAAAATGAGGAAGTCAGCATGTTATTTATAGTGATTTTCCATACAAAAATTACTGAGCCAACATGTCATTTGAATTTTTATTTATTTTTAAATTAATAATTAAATTGTTGGGCCGAATTCTCAAACATTTTCAATTTTTTTTTAATCCTAGATACCTATTTTATCGTGTCCATGTTGTAGACTTTCCCAACATGATTCCATTCATTTATCCTTTGTCCATGTCAACACTTGTCATGTTTACCTTCCATGTCCTTCATTGTCCACACTTCAAAGCTTCTCTTGTGTTTCCAAAATATTTTCCTACATCATCTACATGATGTCATCAAGATACAAATCACTCCATCATAGTCTTCAAGCACATCATTAAATTACCTTTAAGTGTATAGGGTTCATGACTCAACAAGTCACAAATGACCATAGTATGGGTCACTTAACTCATGTGTTCGAATGCCCATCTCCAATGTCTTTGACTCCCAAACAACCATGTCATCAGCCCTTGTCACTTCATTCCAATTCATCAACCTTTGTCATTAATGGTTTGTCATCAATGAAAACCATGCTCAACAGTGTCTCCTTGTGGTTTGTTGTTATGTGTGCCCTTGTTTGGGTCTGAACTGTATGCAAGACTTAGGAGTGGAAGAGACAATGAATTGGCTTGATAAACCTAGTAAAGAGAGGAACCTCGCAAAAAGATAAGAGTGGTTGGTGAATATTATATGCACATCCTGAAGAGCATTGGAAGGGAAGGTATTGTGTAGCAGAGAAGGGGATACTTCCTTGTGTTGGGTGTGTAGGTATTGTGGATTCCAAACCAGATAGATCTTGTGGAAGTGTCCCTAGCTCTATGAATGAGACACTAGCTTAGCCATTCTACCTTTCCACTACCTTAGCAGCCTAATAAACCCAAATGTAGATTGGCTTGGCTAGCATCCTAATAAACAAAATTCCCAAGAGTCAAAATGGGCCTATATTAAGATAAGATGTGTTTTTCCGCACTCTCAAACCCTCCTGCGAAAGGCATAAGTCGGAACAAGGAAGGAGGAAAATGGGGGAAAAGACAAGGTAAAGTGTATATTTCCGCACCCTGAGCCCATTGCGAAAGGAGAAATTTGGAAGGCAGAAATCGACATAATAGAAAAAGGTTAAGGCAAAAGTTGGTTTTCTGCACCCAGGTATCGACGCGTGGAAAGCGGAAGTTCAGAAGTTGGAAAGCGGGAAATCGAAGGACAAAGTAGTCATTCCATGGAATACCGAAGTCCGAAGTCCGAAGTCGAAAAGCGGAAAGTGAACGAGTAAGGGTATCGTAGCTCGAATTTCGGAAGTCTGGAGCCCGAAGCCGGAAGTCGAAAGTCAAAAGTTCGAAAGTTGGAAAGCGGAAAAGTGACAAGCAAGCATACCGCATTTCAGGATTTCCACTAACCGAAGTTGGAAATCAGAATTTGGGAAGTCGGAAGTCAGAAAGTGGAAAAGTGGCAAGTGAGCATACCTTATTTCAGGATTTTCGCTACCCGAAGTCGGAATTTGGAATTCAAGAATTCAAAAGTTGGAAAGAGAAAAGGTGGCAAGTGAGCATACCACATTTCATGATTTTCTCTACCCGAATTCAAAAATCAAAAGTCGAAAGGCGGAAGTCGGAAAAGACATTTTTAGTGCGGAAACGAATTTTTTGGTTGCAGAGTGGATTTGTCCTCTGCGAAATGATTGTTACAGTGGTGTTTATGCTTAAGCATGAATGTTAAGGGATGAACATGACCCATGATTGTGTTTAAAGAGAAAGAAATAATAAACTTGAAATTATTATGCATATCAGTCAGGTGTATGGGAATTTGGGTACATGGACATCGTGGTATCAAAGCGAGCAGTAAAGTTGCATTCCTCCCTAATATGTTGATGTAGAGGGGAGGAGATGTGACATCGTGGTATCAGAGCAAACAGTAAACTCATGTTCCTCCCTAATATGTTGATGTAGAGGGGAGGGGAGGGGACAATAGTTTATTCCATCTTGTGTCTTCCAAAGGAATGATGCTATTGAAATGTACTTTTATGAAGTTAATTGTTGATACATTTTTTTTGAATATTTGATAACAATACTCAACAGTTTTATTCTTGATCTAATGTGAATGACATTGAGATTCAAATATGTAGATAAACAGTCATTGACAGAAGATGTTTATTTTTAATGTTTTTAAAAATAAGCACGATTGTTTGAGCAATTTTCACAAAACTTCTTGGATGTATAAAGTTTCATATTTATTAATAATGTTGTTGGTGTTGGATATATTGGGTTGGATTGTGGATTGATTTTAAAATGGAATATTTGAACAAATTTCATGTCCATTCCCTTCACTCTTATATATACCCATTTTTCCCACTCCTTCCCAATCGTTTTCCCAAAGTTCACCCTTTTCCCTTGTTCAAAAAGAGTAACAAAATTGAAGAGCATGTGATAATGTTTCCCTCCCCTACTCCTATAACATTTATGTATGCATGGATGATTGTTTGAACCGATCCATTTATGGACTACTTAATTGCAAGTTTATTTGATATGATTCCTTGATTTTTTTTGCTTGTATTGATCTTGTTTTCTTGACTATTAGATGAGTTTCTTTAGTAGAGGTGGTGGCAGGAATAATAGAGGAAATAGGAGAAATTGGAAAGGAAGAGGCAATAAGATATTGATATTCTCCATTCACTTCGATGCAGTCTCTGATGAATTTCTCCAAATTTTACAAACATGATTTCTTAATCGTGTTGATCAAGGCCAATTTCCTCCCATGCAGCCCAATGTGAGACCACCTCATGTCCAGTGACAACCTAGTATTCTTGGAGTGCCAGTGGCACCTCATGTATCTATGCATCCTGATAACTATGCTAATGGTGGTTGAAACTAGGTAATTCCAAACCAACCCTCTGGCGTTAGAGGATGGGCAACTTTATCCTTTCCACAACCCCCTATTAATCAGCATCCATACCACAAGGTCCCTTCAATTGTATCTAAAGCTCAGCCCCTTGAAAATGTTGAGTCACCTGAGGCTTTGTATTTCCTGTCATTGGAAATAAAGGAAAAAATATAACAAAGCCAGTTATCCCTATTTTTTCTGCGAGATCATCTCACTCAATTACCTCACATCCACTCCAGTCTTCAAGGAACAATGCAGTTGATGTTGAGTCAACAAATCAGGTAGTGCAATCAATTGAGTAGGGAGAATAATCTACTAAGAAGATCCCATCATTTGGGAGTGAAGAAATACCAACCGCTTCCCACAAGGCATTGGGTTTCTTATGTGATTATGAGATTTCATTTTTGATAGACATGTATGTTTCAAACATGTTTTTATTGGGATAAATTTGACTAAGTGGTAAAGTTTTAGACAGATTTTTATATTATTCAAGAACTTATATGCTTCACTTTTGGACCTCTTTCCTTTGCAATATAAAGTTATTTTGTGGAGGACACATCTTGAGCTATGAATTCATGGTAAAGTGATTGGGTCCATAATGCAATGGTTACATTTATTAATCATGCTTTGTATGCTTCGAAGAATAAGTTAAATGAGGAACATAAAGTTTGTAAGTCGATATTGCAAGAAGGTTGTTATATTTTTTTATAGTCTGTTCATTTTTGTTATGAATTGAATTAAATTTTAGTATGGATAAGAATTGATTTTGAAAATTAAAACTATGGCATCCCAAAGTTTTGAGTCTGTTTCATCATTATTCTATCTTGATTTCTTCTCTTTGCAACCAGAAGTTCATGTATGAATATGAATATCATGCTGAACTTCCAAGTTCTTTTTTGGTCATTAGTTTCGTAAAAGTTTGGAAAGAGGATCCTCAAATTGTAACTCAAAGAGATCATATAAAAAATGATGATTTTTATCTCATTTTTTTTAGTATCTTGCTACATTTTATATTTACTTTGTCTTTTATTTTTCTGTTGTTATATCTCTATTCTTGATACTTTCAATCAACTCTCTTGTAAAATTTTATTTCATCTTTTATTTATTTGCAAAAGAAAAGCATCAGGTGCAAGTAATAAATATTTGTAGGTTGATTGTTGTTGATGTAAACACGCTCTAAATTAGGGTAACATTCTCGATTGCCTTACAATAGCCCAGTAAGATATAAAATTGTGTGTCTTATAATTGTCATTCCTTTGTATCAAAACACTCAAAGAGCTTCGTTATCGCATCAGATAACCTCGGAGGTGAGTGAATTCATAGCTAAATTATCTAACCTTGTCCTTAATTGGAAATAGCTAGTTACAGAAAACCCTGTCACTAGAACCTTGGTACCCCATACCAAGTAAACCTACCATTTCAACCCACACAATTTCCCAAGAAACCCCATGTATCCAACTTAGCCAAAAAGTATATTCCCTCCCATCCTTTAAAACACTCTTGAAAAATCAACCCCTCCCATCATCTGTTACAATAATTTTTACTCAATCTACTATCATATCGACTGTATATGGTGAAGTCCCCATGTTAGACAACTTGTCATTGACCCCCGCAACGGCCAAACTGTCGAGTACACTACTTCATCAATTACTTTGTCCTCATCGAGTACTCTGCCCCCGTCAAGTACTCTTCCACCGTTGAGTACTATGTCCATGTCAACTACTCTACACCAATCGAGTACTCTATCCCTGTCAAGTGCTCTATCCCCGTTGAATACCTTCTCTCCATCGACTGAACCACCATTAGATGAAATTTGAGGTCTAAAATGGGCTTCCTAAGGAAAATAATAAATAAAATCCATGTCATACTACAAATGTGTCATGTCACACTAAGTTAAAGGTGTTATCTAGTGAAGGTCAACATATATTATCTCATTAATAGTAGTTGACAAGTGTGTTGGGTTAGTGTAGAGTTAAGTGATGAGGGTTGAAAATAATAATGAAAAGTTTAGATTCTTGTGTGCACACAATAGTCAATAAATGATACAGTGGTAATTTTTTTTAATTTATATTATAATTTATTTAATTTTTTATAAATGTACCCCTACTTTTTATATAGTTAATAAAATCTAAAACTAAAAACAAAATTATAATGAAAAATTATAATTACAATAATATTAAAAATAAATAATCACAATTTTTATTTTATTATATATTATCACTACTTCAAAGTCCTTAAAAATCTAAATCTCACATTAATTAAGATGATAGTGGAGTAATTTTAAAATAATAAAAACATTTATATAATTAATCTTTTAAAAATAAAAATAAATAATATTTTAAAAAGTATCATAAATAGGAAAATAGGAGAGAAAATAATCTTTCACTATTTTTTAGATAATTTTCTCTCCCACACTCGGAATTGAATTCTCTTGATACCATTGAAAAAGTCTCTATGAGAGCTACAACTTTTGTGTTTTGAGTTTTTTTTATATTCCATGTCCATTTTTCAAGGTGGGCAGTTTAGTACCCTGGTACCAAAATGTCTGCCTCGGAATATCGGTGCAGAATATCAAAACATGAAAGTGTTATATCTCATGGAGGTATTTCCAATGGTACCAAGAGATCCCAATTCCAATTTTATGAGAGAAAGTTATCAAAAAAATAACATAATATTATTTTTTCTCTCTCCTCTTTTCTTATTTAGGATACTTTTTTAAATTTTTTTTTTTAAGATTAATTATGTAAATGTTTTTATTATTTCAAAATTACTTCATTATCATCTTAATTAATGTGATAATTCTATTTTAAAGGACTTGGAAGTACTAATAATTTAAAATACTATATATTTATTATTTTAAGTATTTTAGCATATTTCGAGATAAACTTTTCAAAATCTTCACCAAGGTGAGGTTTATATGAAGTTAGCTATTGTCAAATAAAAATATGGCACATAATCATCATTAACTTCTATATGTCAAACTGAACCATAATGGTTGACCAAAGTTATTGAAATTTTATTGGTTTGAGAAATCCAACTCCTCCCCAGCACTTTTTTTATAAGGCCCCTTTTAGACACCAAAATATTCCTCTAATGAATGGTCCAATAATATGGATGTTCAAAATTATTTGATCTACACCAAGCACCAACTTAAAATAAGGTAATTGTTGCATCATTGAATTTATAACTTATTTAATTTGTATAGTACCAATGGAATTTTAACTATAAAAAAGACTCTATTTTATATTGGTCTATATTTATGGATGAATTGATAGAATATCATGAGTATATTAAGAAAAACATCTTATTTATCCAATTGATAAATATCAAGTAAAAAATTTATGTTACGGTGCACATTAAGCAATTTCAGAAGTTGAGTCTTAGTGTTAGAATAATCAACCCATAGTTACCTACCTTAGACATTAATTTTAATTATTTTCTCTTATTACCTAGTTTCCTAGATTCCATTCTATGTTAGTTGCCTTCTACAAGTCCTAGAAGTGAACACATGCTAAAAATGAGTCATGGAGCGCTTGGGAAACATCCTGGAAACCCAATTTAGCATGTCTGCTTTACTCCAGATCCTCCAAAGCGCGTATCTACTTTTTCTGAAAAGTTGCCTTGTTTTATCTGATTTAAGGCAAAAGGAAAAGCTAGACTAGGTGTAGTTGACTTGTTTTTTTCCCACATCATTCTCCTTCATTTTATCCAAATAAAAGCATGTATGAGTTGTCCTTCCATCCCTCTTTAGCTTTCCCACTTGACCTAGCAAATTCGTGAGCATATTCATAGATTTGGAAACTGCTTTATGCACCTATTGGGGATTTGACTAGATTTAGTAAGCCTACTTTTTGACTATTTCGAATGGCATATTTATGCATTCGATTCTCTCATGTAATTATATATTTCAGCAGCCTATTACTTCACAAGGTTGGCTATTGTACACTTATTGAATATAGATCAGTGTTATGCTCCAATTTCAGTCTCCTTTGGTGTAAATTTTGCATGATTGATTAGAAATTTTGTGAGTGTAATTGTTTTATCTCTTGGGTTCAATTTACACATGGTATCTGATCCTTTGTAGATCAATTTCTCTCCTTCCTTATTGCTATTGCAAGTTCGACATCTTGACTGGGAGCGCATTCTGCTGACTGGAGGGCACAGTTTCTGAGCTATGGACCAATCTCAGAAGATCATCTTGACTCCATTCAATTTATTTGAGTGGAAAGATGATATGGAGATATTGTTGAGAGAAAAATGTCTCTACAGGGTGACCATGGCAATAGAGGGAGATCCCAATGCAGCTGTAGAGAAAATTAAATGGCACAACATGAGGGATGAGGCCTATGGTCTTTTGTGTCTAAGCATTTCAAGAGACATCCTCTTCCATCTTGATGGATTGAAATAACCTAATGAAGTGTGGGAGAAGCTAGAAGATATTTTTGGAAAGACAGATGAGATGAGAGGACATCAAATCGAGAATGAGATGATCTCCTTGAGTCCCAATAGCTTCGAGTCATTGCAACTCTACTTTTCCAAGTTTAAGGCCCTTGTTTTGCAGGTGAAACAGTGTGGGATTGAAAAGAAGGAAGAGAAACTAGTTTTGGACATACTTTCTAAGATTGGTCCTGACTATTCAGTGTTTTTTTTTACCTTCCATGCCACCAAGTTGACAGCTCGAGCCTGGAATATGTCTAAGCTTGCAGAGTTCATGGAATCCCTCACACAAGAACAAGATAAGTTGGTGATGATGGGCACCATCAAAGCTTCCAAAGACCAAGCTTTGGTTGCTGGAGATTCAAAGGTGGATTCAAAAATCAAGAAAAAAGATAAAAATCCACTTGAGGAAAAGAGAGACAACAACAAGTCTCAAGAGGATCCCCAAGGTTCCAAGAAGAACTCCCAGAAGAAGAAGAACAAAGGAGAAATGAGCAAGTGTGCATACTGCAGTAAGGGATATCATCCTAAGAGCTCTTGTATGAAAAAGAAAATTGACATGTTGACCCAACTCCTGGAGAAGAATAACATCTCCCTTCCTGATTGCTCAAAGAAGAGGGAAGGAGGATCAAATTCAGAGGACAAAGAGAGAGTACATGCCTTGGTTGCTGGCACATCAAGCTCACCTAGCTTCATCATAGACTCTGGAGCTTCTAGACATATGGTTTCAACAAAAGAGATATTCTCCTCTCTTGACATGTCGAAAGGTCCACCAATAGTTTTGGGAGATGACTCTCTCACTGATAGTTTGGGGAAGGGAAGGATTGATCTTGACCATGGTAAGTTCAATAATGTGTTGTATGTTCCAAGTCTTGCCTATAATATCTTGTCAGTGTATCGTATGACTCATACTGGGTCTCCAAATAAGGTAATATTCTCCCCTAATGATGTTGAAATCACTGATATTTCAAATGGTAAATTCATAGCAAAAGGTGTTGCAGATCACACTTCAAAGGTATACAAGTTTTCCCATTTTCTACCCTACCCAAACCCCTCTGCTCTTCTGATTCATGCTAATGAAGCAAGAAAGCTTTGGCATTAAAGATTTGGCCATCTTAACTACAAGTATATTTCTGATTTGAGTGAAAAATATATGGTCATAGGGTTACCAAAGATCAAGTTTTCTAAGGGAGTCTATCATGGTTGTATCCTACGAAAACACCCAGAGCACAAGTATGAGAAAGCTAGTCATGAGAGAACCTCTGCACCTCTTGAACTGATCTACAATGACATTGCTGGTCCATTCCATCATATGTCCATAAGTCAAGACAAATATGCACTGACCATCATAGATGAATTTTTCAGGTATTGTTGGGTTTACTTCCTAAAGCATAAGTCTGAAGTTTTTAACCTCTTCAAAGGCTTTAGATCCTTGGTTGAAAACCAGTCTGGGAGGAAACTCAAGATCCTCAGAACTAACAATGGTGGTGAGTATGTCAAGTATGAGTTCATTTAGTATTGTAAAGATGCAGGTATTTATATGCAGCATTCAATCCCTTACACACCACAGCAAAATGGTGTTGCTGAGAGAAAGAACAGATCACTGAAGGAGTTGGCAACTTGCATGATGGAGGATAATACTTTGCCACCAAATTTTTGGGCCAAGGCTATAAATTGTGCATCCTACATCCAGAATAGGGTGCCTCATAATTAGCTTGATGTTATGAGTCCTTTCGCAGCTTGGAGTGGTCACAAGCCAGATGTGACCCATTTCAGGATTTTTGGCTCAAAGGCTTGGGCTAGAATTCCAACTGAAAAGAGAAAGGCTTTGCAGCCCCAAAGCCAAGAGTGCCTATTTGTTGGGTATTTTGAAGATTCAAAAGGGTACAATATTATCAACTTGAGCACTAACAAATCTTTCATTGAAATAAGTGTTCAGTTCCAAGAAGAGCCTTTAGTAGCAGTTGAAGTTGGAGAGTCTTCTTCACCACTAGATCCATTGATTGTAAGTGGAGAGACTAATGAGTTTTCTGAGTCTAATATGTCTGATAATGATGATTTGATAGCAGATCCTAACATTCCTACAAGAAAAAAATGGGTAGAAAAGACCATTCATGCAGCTGGGGAACTAGCTAGAAATCCTAATGACACTAGGAGGACTAGATCTCAATATGAGAGTGCCCTTTGTGTGAAAGATCATTTATTTGCTAAGAAGTGATATATGATGATTGAATCAAATCCAAAAAAATATGTAGATGCAGCAAATTATCCAACATGGAAAACATCCATGAAAGAAGAATTCAGCTCGCTCCAAAAGAACAACACTTGGGAACTGGTTGATCTTCCCCCAGGGAGGAAGCTAGTTCAATGTAAGTAGGTTTTCAAGACTAAGTTTGTTGTTGATGGTTCACCTCTGATATATAATTCAATATTGGTAGCCAAGGGATACTCACAAGTACATGGTATTGACTACAATGAAACCTTTGCACCAATGGAAAAGATAGACTCCATAAGGCTAGCTTTAGCCATTACAGCTTCGAAGCAGTGGGAGGTACATCACATGGATGTCAAGTGTGCTTTCCTAAATGGATATATCACTGAAGAGATTTGCATGCACCAACCTGAACGGTTTGTTTCTAATCCATCTTTAGTGTGCAGGTTAAAGAAATAATTCTATGGGCTTAAGCAAGCCCCCAGGGCTTGGTATGCCAAGATTGATGGTTTTTTGCTATCACTGAGTTTTGTTTGATGCAAGTATGATCCTAATATCTATTTGAAGCTGATTCATGGTTATTTGATGATTATTGTCTTGTATGTGGATGACCTTCTGATTACAGGAAGTTCAAAGAAATAAATTGCCTCCTTGAAGGATGCAATCAACCATGTATTTTCTATGACAGATTTGGGATTGTTGAGCCAATTCTTGGGTCTTGAAATTGCTCAATCCCAACATGGAATCAAAGTACATCAATCCAAGTATGCTCTGAATTTGTTGAACAAGTTCAACATGAAATATTGCAATCCAAGCAAGACTCCCTTCCTTTCAGGAGTTAAGCTTGAAGAAGCAGGTTCTTCTCCTATGGTAAATAATACACTGTATAGGCAGTTGATTGGGTGTTTGCTTTATCTTACACACACTCGACTTGATCTATATTATGCAGTTAGTGTGGCTTTGAGATACATGGATCAGCCTCATGAGATCCACTAGAGAGCAGCCAAAAGGATTCTAAACTTTTTTCAAGGAACAAGAACTCATGGGATCTTCTACAAAGCAAAATATGATCTTGATTTGATTGGGTTTACTGACAGTGATTGGGCAAGTGACAACACAAATCGAAAGTCTACATCAGGATATGTTTCCATGGTTGCATAAGGACCAAACAGTTGGTTAAGCAAGAAGTAGAGTGCCATAGCACTCTCATCTACAGAAGTAGAGTATAGAGGAGTTGTAAATGTAGCAACTCAATGTTTGTGGTTGCAGGGGATACTTGGAGAATGTGGTTTCGAATCAAAGTTTTCACCTATTATCTACTGTGATAATTAGAGCACCATTCGAATCTTCAATGATCCAGTTCAGAGACAGTGAACCAAGCACATTGAGATCCATATGCATTACATCAGATAGCTTGTGCATGATAGCACCATTGATCTACTCTTCTGTGCATCATCAGAACAAGTAGTAGACATCTTCACCAAATTTTTTTGTGAGACGACCTTCAGCAATCCCAAATCACTACTGGGGATTTTTGATCATGCTATGAAGCATGATTGATGACAAGATTTCCAAAATTTTGTTTTTCCTGTCCATGTTTAAAGGAGGATTTTCCCACTGGGTTTTTGCCTCTTTCCTTGGTTGTATGGACAAGAAGTATGTAAAGGGTGACTAAGCCTTGTTTCTAGGCCCTATAGTTTTCTGATATTTACTCATAAAGTCAGGATTAACGGGGGGTGTTAGAATAATCAACCCATAGTTAACTACCTTAGACATTAATTTTAATTATTTTTGTCTTATTACCTAGTTTCCTAGATTCCATTCTATGCTAGTTGCCTTCTACAAGTCCTAGAATTAAACAAATGCTAAAAATGAGTCATGGAGCACTAGGGAAACATCCTGGAAACCTAATTTAGCATGTCTTCTTTATTCCAGATCCTCCAAAGTGAATATCTGTTTTTTCTAAAAAGATGTCTTTTTTTATTTAATTTAAGGAAAAAGGAAAAGCTAGACTAGGTGTAGTTGACTTGTTTTTTTCCCACTTCATCCTCCTTCCTTTTCTCCAAATAAAATCATGTATTATTTTTCCTTCCATCCCTCTTTATCTTTCCCACTTGATTTAGCAAATTCGTGAGCATCTTCATAGATTTGGAAACTGCTTTATGCACCTATGGGGGATTTGACTAGATTTAGTAAGCCTACTTTTTTACTATTTTGAATGGCATCTTTATGCATTATATTATCTCATGTAATTATATATTGCAGCATCCTATTACTTCACAATATTGGCTATTGTACACTTATTGAATACGGACCAGTGTTATGCTCCAATTTCAGTCTCCTTTGGTGTAAATTTTGCATGATTGATTAGAAATTTTGTGAGTGTAATTGTTTTATCTCTTGGGTTCAATTTCCACACTTAGAGTGAAGAAAATTCCAAAGGATAATTTTTTGAATCTCTTTATGGCCACTTTAAAGGAGAGCATTCAACATGAGGTACGTCTCTTTGAACCTAAATCACTGGAGAATGATTTTAGTTTGGAAATGAAAGTTGAAAGTAAAAATATGACTAATATAAAGGTAGATATTAACACTTATAGATAAGGAAATTTTTATGATCCCCCAACCTGTAATGTCCCTATTGGAATTTTGGAGAAAAGTGCAATTTGGGCAATTTTTGAGCTTTACTAGTCAAGACTGTAGGGGGTTCCAACTGACTCCAAATGGTCTTGAATTGGGAATTAAATGGTAGGATGAGTCTTAGAAAATCCCAATATGACCTATTAACACTTTTTATCTGACTTTAATCTTATGCAACTTGGTTTGGGGTTAAGGAGAGAAAGTGCAAATTTCCTAGGAAATTGAAGTCAAGTCATCCTAGGATGGAGGCCAATTTGGATCTTCAACTCAAGTACGACCCTCCCAAATTTAAGAAAAAAATTATAGGGATAAATATAATACATCAATACTTATCATTAACCATGGTTACTAATCTCTGTAAACTTATTATGATTTGCAACATTTGTATGGTAACTTTTATGGAATTTGCTTAAGGGGAAATTGCATTACTAGCTCAAATTTGACACATGAAAAGTAGAATAGATGGTTCTGAGAGTAACATGAAATACAGTGTTCATATACATAATAAAAATGGTTATCCAAACATCATCAACTCAGAGAAAATCGTTGACACAAATCTGACATCAAACTCCTTCAAGATTGAATCCAAAGTCATGCAAACTAGTGATTCAATAGCATGTGAATACAAGCTTTTCACACATAATATTCTTGGATTTTGAGGTACAGAGAATATGGGAATGAAAGTATAGATTCATACATCATATATGGCTTTCCAAACATCATCAAAATCAGAGAAGAACCCTCGTACAAATATGATATAAAACTCTTTCAAGATGGAAACCAAATTCATGAAAACTAGTTATTCAAGAGCATGGGAATGCAAGACTTTCACACGAGGATTTGTTATATTCCAAATTATAGATAACATGGAAATAAGAGTATAGAGACATGTGTTTTATACCCCATCTTGGGCATCAAATGGACACAGCAAATAGCAAGCACCACTCCAACAAGTGTGCCATCAACATGAGAGTGTGGGGGAGTGTAGAAGAAGGAATGAGAGAATAGGGAGATAGATGAGAAAACCAATTGTATGGAAATAAACCTGAAAATAAAACACCTTCATTCATCTCCAATTAGGGGTAATAAATTGTCATAGAGTTGCCATATCTGTCATAATGACAGTCATATTTTTCATAGAATATTTTCATTGCCTAAATTTATCCTATGACTCTTCATCCACCACCTTGTAAGTAACTCCCCTCCAAATTTGAATTTGAGGATGATGCCATGTGTAAATGAGAAATATTCCCTAATTTGGACCCCACTTATGCATCCACATGGACAACTAGGACCCATTGTCACTTCATTTGGAGAATTTAATATTGATTCCATCATTTATTGACCCATTTTCCACCTTCCACGAATATGAGTTAGAATTTACATGTGAAACTATAAGCCTTGGGGTTAAATATCAATAGTTTGATTTTTACACATAACAGTTAGGAATTGGATAGGCCAACTTAACTTTTTGTTTGAAAATTATTTAATTTGGGACATTACAGTCCTCCCCACCCAATATTTATTGTCCTTGATCAATTTCAAACATGTATTTTGAAGAACCTTCTTTCCTTCCAAAACTTTGCTTCGAACCGTAGCTTCAATTTGAGTAGTGGTACTCATGACTACAATTGTGTGTTTCCAAAAGTAAAGATATGTGGATATTTGCATATTGATATATCCTGTGACATCACCACTAACACAAAAAGGATTAATCAAATCCATCAGAATAAAATTTGCAGAAATAATATTTACCTCCTTCATATTTGGAAACCTTTTTTGAATTTTCAACCCTTTTTTTGGCTCACTCTATAATTCTTTGAAGTTGCAACTGAGTTTCCAACCTTTGAATTTTCAATATTCCAAGAATTTTCAAAGAGGAACCACCATTCTTGTTGTTGCACTACTCTGATTATAATTATCTTCTCAAGTTGTGACTCGATGTCTCATACCGCGTGTTTCCCCCAAAATTGAAACCAAACAATACTAGGATCCCATTGCTTGTCTTGAATCCTTCCAAACATAATGAGTACAAAATATAGATCATAAAAGTACATAACAACATCATAAAAAAGTACATCAATAAGGTACCTCATCAAAGAATCATGAAAGTGCTTGTACATCCAAGTAATTAGATCATCATGTGCCCCATACACACAAGCATCAAGTATTATATCAAATCTGCTCCAATGACATAGGTGAGGATCCCATGTCCTATAATTCTACTCCAAAATAATGTAGCATGCATCAAAATAATCATCCAATAAGTGAATGAAGAACCCCTACCAAAATCTAAACCAAATAAGGAGCACGAAAAATCATGAGTCTTCAAGTGACTCAAGTGAACATCATAGGTGCAACCATGTAGATGTGTATCATCATAAGGTAACAAAGGATGCTACTGCAAATTTAAAGAAGAATGGTTTCTAGTCATGTCATTATCAAAAGGAGAGATAGGAATTTCCTACTCCTCATGTGGAACCATAAAAAAGAAACGTTTCACCCATACTTCATTAGGATGAATGCTGCAAAATATGCAAGTATAGGATGTATGATAAAGAACCAACTCACCCAAATGATCAAAAAGTGAAAAATTGTCATCGTGTGAAGGATCCATAGGGGTAGGATCATGCACCTCCCTCAAAAGTGAAAAAATTTCCTCATAGGTTGGTTCCAAGGTAGTGGAATCATGCATTTCTTCAAAAAGTGTGCAACCATTATCAAGAGGCAGATCAAGTTCATTTTCCACCAGAATAAGTGCTTGGATCTCATCATGCTCATCTTCAAACACATAAATAACCTACGATTTTCTATTTTTCTCCTGATCCATCATGTCATGAGAATCCTCCAAGCAATCTACCATATCAAAATAGGAAACATAGGAGGAAGAACAAGTATATTGCAACCTCTCAAGAAGTTGCTCATTCTGAATTTGAGCTTATGAATATCCTCATTATTATTCAAGTATGCTTCCTGTAACCATTCATTAAGCTCAACCAATTTTTTTCTATCAAAAAGAAAAGACTTGAAAATACCTTGGATGATGCACATTGCTCTTTGAATTTTATCCATGTCTTCAAGGAAGGATGGCTCCTCCAATCAAGACCCTACAATGAAGTATGGTTCATGGGATAAAACTTCCTCTTCTTATTTCTTCTTTATCTGATCAAATTCTTGAAGCTCAAGTGGTGATGGGTAAGTTGATCTTGGGATTTTTATTATATTCCACAAGGTCTTCATATTCATACTTATGAGAAATTTGTATTGTAGAAACATTCTCAAATATGATCTATATGTCACCAACATAGAGTTGTGATAACCCATCAGTAAGTACTCCTACACAATTCAAGGATCCATCAATAGATGCTCTTTGATTTGCACAACCCCCATCAGTAAGGATTATGTGCTTGCCTTCACTTCCATATTCATGTTCTTCTTTACAATCACCTTAAGGTCATTAATGCTCCACTTCATGATTCTATGTTTCTTCCTTTAATGGTGTATCTAGTTTCTTTTCATCTTTTTTAGACCGAAATTTCTTCCACACCTGCACTAGCTGGCCCACAAACTTGTTTATACATTCCTCATCTATAGGGAAGGATATATCTCTGATATTTTCACAAGTAGGTTGATTTTTCCTTAATGAGTTCACATAGTAAATATTGGTCCTATATACAAACACCCACTCAACAAAGTCTTCAAAAAGAGTGGTATTATGTGCCTCCCCCATCACAACAAGATATGCTTGATATTGTTGGGGCAAAGTTTTACATGTTGCTCTCAACCTATTTAATTTATTCATAGGAGTGGCCCATGGTGGTTAGACACATACATATTTATAATACATATCATCATAAGAATAACCTTTATCCCTTATGAAATTGTAGTAAGTATTGCAAGATGGCAACTCTTCCTCATACCATTCACATTCTTCTTCATATTGATCATAATCATCTTCATAGGAGTCATCATAATAGTCATACATGGCTGAAAATTTTTATTCAATGGATGGAATTAATGCATAGGTGAAAATACCATGCTCTGGTACCACTTTAATGTCACTATTTGGAATTTTGGAGAAAAGTGCAATTTGGGCAATTTTCGAGTTTTACTAGTTAAGACTATAGGGGGTTACAACTGACTCCAAATGGTCTCAAATTGGAAATAAAATGGTAATATAAGTATTATAGAATCCTAATATGACCTATGAACAATTTTTATATTACTTTAATCTTCTGCAACTTGTTTTGGGGCTAAGGGGAGAATTGAAAATTTCGTAGGAAATTGAGGTCAAATCCCCCCATGGGAGGAGGACAATTTAACTCTCCAAATCAAGTAAGACCCTCCAAAATTTCATAAAATAGTATGGGTATGAATATCAGACATCAATTAATAGCATTAAACATGTTTATTAATCTCTATAAATTGAATATGATATGCAACATTTGTATGGTGACTTTCAAGGAATTTGCTCAAGGGGAAATTGCATTACTAGCCCAAATTTGACAGATGAAAAGTAGAATAGATTGTTCTAAGACTAACATGAAATATAGTTGTCATATATATAATACAAATGTATATCCAAACATCATCAAATAATAGAAAATACCTCACACAATATGATATCAAACTCCTTCAACATTGAGACAAAGTCATGAAAACTAGTGATCCAATGGCATGTGAATACAAGCTTTTCACACATGAGATCATTGTATTTCTAGATACAAATAATATGGGAATTAAAGTAAATATTGATATACCATATATTCCTGTCCAAACATCATCAAACTCAGAGAATAACCCTTGTACAAATATGATATAAAACTCTTTCAAGATGGAATCCAAATTCATGAAAACTAGTTATTCAAGAGCATGGGAAAGTAAGCCTTTCACACATGGATTTATTATAATTATAATTATAAAGAATGTGGACATAATATTACAGATACATACATAATATACCCAAAAAAAATTTATCAAATGGATGTAGCAAAGAGAAATCACCACTCCAACAAGTGCGCCATCAATATGAGAGTGTGGGGGAATGTCGAAGAAGGAATGAGAGAATAGGGAGATAGATGAGAAATCGAACTGTATGGACTTAAACCTACAAATAAAACACCTTCATTCATCTCCAATTATATTTCTGAATTCCCTCTCCATCAACCAACTTGGAAAGGAATCCAACTCCCTCGAAATTGGTTCACAAGCAGGGAGAGTGAACACTCACCGTGCAATGGACAAGTAAAATCTCCCCAAAATGTCAAAGTTCAATTAAAAAATGATCAAAATATCATTGATTCGAATTCATCATCTTTTAATAACTTCCTTGACCTCAATTCCCTCTAATAAACTCTAATTGGATTCACATTGGTTTATTAACTTGAATTAATGTTAATCTAGGTCATTACATTAACCCAAGTGACACTTGTCAGGACTTTGCTTGCTCTCCCTTCATGAAATTCTACTTGTAACCTTTCATGAAGCTTCCTTGGGTCCCAAAGACACCTCATTCTACCTATTGGTTCTATTTTTAGCTCTTACATGTCATAGATGTCATAGAATCTGTCATAGTTGTAAGAGAATTTGTCATAAGTGTCATAAGATGTCACAGAGTTGTCATAATTATCATAATGATTGGTATAGTTGTCATAGAATCTTGTCATTGCCTAAATTTAGCCTATGACTCTTCATCCACCACCTTGGAAGCAACTCCTTCCTCCAAATTCGAATTTGAGGATGATGCCATGTGTAAATGGGGAATATTGTCTCACATGGACCACACACATTCGCTTATGTGCCCCCATGGCCAACTAGAACCCATTGCCACTTCATTTTGGAGCATTTAATATTTATTCCATGATTTATTGACCCATTTTCCATTTTACACAAATATGAGTTCGAATTTACATATGAAACTATAGGCCTTGGGGTTAAATATCAATAGTTTGATTTTTCCACATAACCCTTAGGAATTGGATAGGCCAACTTAACTTTTTATTTGAAAATTATTTAATTGGGGACATGACACAGCCTCTCTCATCCTACAAGGTTTATGCCTTGTAAAATGGAGAAAACAACAGTAAAGGGTCTATGCTTCAATTGTGATAGAAAGTATAGTAAAGGGCATAAGTGTAGTGAGAATCAATTATTCTACATAGATTCTGAAGAGTAAGAATAAACATAACCAGAATAGTCTCAAGAGGTAGATCTAGAAGGTACTTATCCAACCATATATTACTATGCATTGGTCTATGTTACTGGATGAGCTAGCAGGGCTAGTCACCGATAAGAAAATATAAGAGAAAGTGGCCATTGTAACCTTAGTCACTTCTCCAAAATACATTGGAGTGCTGTAAACTCCAAGGGGATAGCATCTTTGATGCTCTGCAAAACACTTAGAACAAAAGACTATGTCTTCTAGATGATGAGTTTAGTGACCAATGCCTTTAACCAATCAATTATATAAATGAAGAAGAAACACTATGAAAGTGCTTGTAGAAACTAATGTAAAATGTTCCAAAACAATGTATTCCTCAAGTATGCAATTCAAGATATACATAGTTGGTAATATAGGAATTCAATAACACTTTAGCATTCGAGAGACATCAACCAATAATAATTAAATATGAGTGCAATGGAAGCAATATATAATCATCCAATCACTTTCCAATGAACAATAAGAGGGACGATATAGTTATAGTTGTATGACAGTATGAAAATATGGCAGTCCTTTTTAATGGTGATCAAACCATCATTTATGTAACCCAAAGAAGTGTAAGTGATGTACAATCTGTGCATTCAATAAACCACAATACTTCAACCTCTTATCATCAATCCTAGCGATATATGAAGTGTAATCTTTCTGAATTATATAGCAGAAATAAGTATGGTATTTAAGGCCTTAGTTATCAATAGAATTAGAGCTTTAATTTACTTCCAAATCCCAATTTATGACTAAGTTTTAATGTGCCTTTTTGTGTTGATTGTTGGAGGTGAAGATGATATTCAAGTTTGACAGTCTGTAGTGTTTTTCATACTTAAATGATAGTGGCAATAGGTTTGTTTAGGGTTGTAGCAGCCTTGGGAACACCCTAAAATGTGAGGATGAAACAAAGGGATATTGTTTGGGGCTATTTCAATCCCTAAGTATGGTAGGTAAAAGATAGAAGGGACAACCTAAGGGTTCTTTGATGAGACATCGGCACTAAAGTTGAAGGCTAAGGGTTGGAGAAGAGGGGAAAGAGGAGGATGAGGGTACATTAGAGGAAATTTCAACTCAAAATGGGCCTCCTAAAATGAACTAATAAAATAATAGTTAAAATAATAAAATAATATTTATTAATTTTGGAGGAAGAAAAGAAAAAAACTACTTTTTTGTTTGTATTTTTGACATATCTCCCTGTGTTTTTACTCAAATTTCGATCGGGAGAGCTCGTTGGATGTGGAATTAAATTCCGTATCCAACGAGTACCCACTCGGCATACTTTTGACGAACCTCGCTACCCCAAAAACAAGAAATACCTAAAAAAAATGAAATGATGATGTCATCATTCCATTTTTTCAGGTATTTCTTGTTTTTGGGGCAGCAGGGTCCATCAAAAGTATGCCGAATGGGTACTCGTTGGATGCGGAATTTAATTTCACATCCAACGAGCTCTCCCGATTGAAATTTGAGTAAAAACACAGGGAGATATGTCAAAAATACAAACAAAAAAAGTAGTTTTTTTTTATGATACCTATCCCCAAATTTATATTAAAAAAGTGTTTAAGACCTATATGGTATTTCAAATTTAAAGCAATTTCATTGGCTAACACATGATGACATGGAATTTGAATAAAATTTAAAAGGCCCATTTTGAGTTGAAATTTCCTCTAATGGGGAGAAGAGGAGAAGGGAGGCACGTGATATTTACAAGGATAGAGATTAGGAAAGGTTAGGTTGTAGGGTAGGTTAGGATAGTGAAAAAACTAGGTTTTAGGACTGTTTTAGGGCATTTTTAAGAATTGTTTTGAAATTTTAAGTTTTTAGGGATCC
>LPNX010159652.1:607915-623393 GCA_001517045.1 Pseudotsuga menziesii | reverse complement strand
CATATGACCATAAATCCCAATCACACCATAAATCAACACTCTATAGACTTGTTGCACCACAACGAACATAGTCTTTATTCCCTTCTATATTTAGTAACTTTTCATGTATAAACACAAAAAAGGAATCAATTGACCTGTAAATACTAGTGGGCATTATGCTCTACAGTGTTGAAAATTTAGAAATTATTTCAAAATAAAATCAACAAAACATAATTACTCCAATACCTGGATTATGACATCCCACCACTTGACCATGCTATCATCACCTACTGAAAGTAATGAAGTTTGTCCTATGAATATTACCTCACCAATCCAATAAATGGAGACATCCATTACAAAACTAGTGGTTAAAGGAAATGTTGATCCTTTGAATAGTTCCTTCCATCTTAGCTACAATATGCTATTGAATCATATGCATTACAAGGACGGTGGCATAGAGACTGTTGAAATAATATTTCTACAAGTTCCAGTTTGATCGTGAGCTTCCCATTCTTCATAAATGTGTGAAGGATCTAGGGGAACAATAGATGATGGGTATGGTCTTGTTGGAAAAGATCGATTTAAAAGTTAATGAGTGGATCTCACCTGTACATGAAGTGACTCATGGAAAAAATGTTAGGACTTTGCTTATCAAAATGGATCAAACATGAAAAAATTCAACATAGGAAATTAAGGAAATTTAGGACTCTGTGGATTAGATTAGAGTCCATAATCCAACAAACCATGGCAATTTAACAACGCAAAATGAATAAGCATTTGATGAATGCATGGTTAGGTTCCTGAAGAGGAATCTAATCCTCGGGATTTATGAAAAGGTTTTAGATATGTGACTGTCATGGAGAAGATTATGGATACTAAATATAAGGTTTCTCTCATATACCTAAAGTTATTTTGTGCAGAATCTGAAAACATCTAAATCTAGCAACATACTTAGTATTGAGCTGACAAAAAGAGATTCCTTTGACATTTTTTACTCATGCCAATATTTTTAATTTTTGAGCTCATATTTAAATAAATGGATGCATATGCAGCTAAATTCTTATGACAAGAACTTGTTTTGATTTTCTGAGTCTTAATCCTAGAGTTCAAGTTTTCCATCCCAAGGCCAGTATTTAGTCCATCACTTCTCTAAGTCATGTCTAGTTCTCAATGTCAATTTTTAATGACAAAAAAATAGTATGAATGAATTTAGGTTCCCACGTTCAAATTTTAGGGGTCAACTCACTTGAGATCCATCGGTATGTATCATATGAAAATATAGAAAAATGAAGACAAGTCACTTCGTAGAAAAGATATTGAGGAAGAAAAATGTTACACTTTTCAATTGCACGGATTTGTTGGAGGATTTTGAGGTTCTCATGCATCCCACAAGAGGTGTTATCCCAATGTGATACCACCATTATCCCATAACCTAAAATGTAATGGAATTTTTTTTAAGGTTATTCAAAGTAAATTTTTGGGGAATCCAACATTCCACTCCAAAACATAGGAGCAAAGAAATCATGGAGTGTAGTTTCTAAGTTAAGTTGGTTCAAGAAGTAGAGTTTAAATGAAATTTTTTGTTAGTTTGTGAGAGTGGGTATTATTGGGATTGAACCTAACACCCAAGAATGTACACAGGTCTACAACGAAAAATATTTCACACCGATGCATCATATCAATATCTAGAACAATGTTGCAAATATCTCCAATTTCTCCCAATATTTCCAAAACTTTATTGAGCTTTAAAGTTTTCTATTGTTCCTAATATTTTTTGTATTTTCTGTGTTTTTCAGTTCCAAAATTATGCTTGCTGATATTTTCTGAGTTTTTCAGGTCCAATTTTATGCCTACTAATATTTTCCCAAATATTTCCAATATGTGTATATCTAGGTCGTCAGTGATATATCCCAAGATGAAAATTGTAACATTGATCTGGAAAAATATTTGTAGCTAAGGATGCAATTTGGTAAGGGTGGTTGAAAATTGAATTATGGGTTTGAAGCCATTTTGGAAAGCATTTATCTTTCAAGAGAAACTAGAGAAAAAAATCCAAATATGTGGAGAGGTGCACAATGTGAAATACTAAATCCCTATGACCTTCTTTCTCACCAAGAATGTGTTTCGAGTGCCTCTGTGCACTTCATAAACACTTGTTAGGTTGTTTAAACAGATAGATTTTTCAAAGCAGAATCTTCTTGTTTTGGAACAACTCCAAACTTTTTGGTTTAATGATGAACCTAACATTGTAGAAATGTCAAGGATGTCAAAAGACCCCTGCCTAACTTGTAGAACATTTACATAGTATATATCCTTGCCTCTAGTGATTTTTTTTCACCTCTATGTATGGTAATCATCATCATCAACTAAATGTATGTGTGTGCACATGCATAAATACCCAATACACATCTCAATCAAACAAAAGAAAACATATTTATACCTTGATTTCTGGATCTTCACACTGTCTTCTTATGCTTTACCTTTCAAAACATCATTCAACATACTTCATTTTTTGTCCTGTTGCAATAGTTTCATGTTAGGACCCATCAAATATATTTATGTTTGTTTATGAAAATAACAAAAACAATCTAAATAAATACAATTCTATTACAATGTAAATTACAATACTATTCAACTATTCAAGTAAATTAATTGTTAAGAATATATCACCTGATAAAACATGGATAACCAAAAATACTATGTATATAAGGCCATCGATCTAATCAAAACTCCATTTCTTGCCTCTTAACTATGGAAATGTTTCTCAACGCTATCTATAACAAGTTCCAATGGAGGAGTCAAATAGCAATAGTGAAAATTACACAGTAAAAATATAGAAATAGATGTTTTTTAATGTATTCTTCCTTACCATTCATTGAGCTCCTCTCTGTTTTGAGAATAATTTAATATTCTCTACTAAACAGGACCAACCACGTGAATTTGGAAGCTCTTATGGCCCCTCCCCCCCCTCACATCACTCTCAACTCCCCAAACCCAATGCCTATACTTGCAAATAACAATTTATTTCACTATTTCACAAAGCAAATAACAATGCATCTACAATGCAAATTATTTCACTCAATAGTTGAAAAATGCTTTCATTAAATCATTCTTTAAAACATTCATTAAACCATTCAATCATTCAACAGCTGAAAAAACCATTCATTAAAACATTAATTTAGTCAATGGCAGAAAAAAAAAATCAGTAAACAATTCAGTAAACCATCCATTCATAAAAGACTGATTTTGTGCTATGCTTTCAAAAATATATTTCAAATTTACAAAAAAAATTAGAGTGATGGATTTATAAAAGGCCTATGCGGATATTCCGTGGCCTTGGAGTCCTGTGTTTCCAAAATTTTCCATTCACCCCATTGCAATGTCAGACCCTTCTTTGAGAGCCTGTCTACCTCCTTATTTCGCTCCCTGTAAACATGAGTGAAAGAGATTGATTCAAAGAATGAGAGAGAATGGGTTGTCTCTTCAAATAATGCATCCAGAGAAGCAGTTCTAAATTTATGTATCGTATTCATCCATTTTATAACCACCATTGAGTCACCATATACTTGTAACTGTCTGCAATTTCTTTCATTGGCAAAACAGAGAAGTAATTTCAATGTCATGAGTTCTGCATAGTTGTTGGTTCCAGTTCCTAGGCCCAAATAAATTTGAAAAAAATGAATTTGATTTAGATATAAGCATGCACCTCTTGATTTTGTGCACCGAATGCACCTCCATCCAATTGCTACACCTCCAGAGTGGCCAATGGTACTTTGCGCTGTGAAAGAGTATTGCAGAAGAAGTGATGTTAAACTAGTATCAACTTCCAGCTCTGGACCCATTTTTTCTTGTAAAAGGATGAATTCTGGTGATAGAAGCTCCATCATCCTTTTTAGGGAAAGATTTTTCTAGGTGCTTCCCAGACCCCTGTAGTTTAGTGAGACAAATTTAATTTCGGCACCCCATCTGGGGTTTGCACTACTCTAAGCGCCCTGAAAATGGTTGTTTGTCTGCCACTTACCTGATCCCTGAGCACCATTCTCTGGGCCGTAGAGAGGTGAGATGGTCTTCCTCTCTCTTTCCCTTTGGATGTGATCCTGGCATTTACCTCTAGTACTTTTGTAGGGTTTTTGGTTTTTGAGGGATTGGAATGTCCCTTGTGTTGATGTATTTGTAACTTCGGAATGTATTCATCTATGTATCTTATGTAATGTAACCCGATGTTTATTCCGGGATGTTTCTATTATGTATTTGAGTCATGTTGTCATGCCCCGATGTTCCGATCGGGAGGATCAATAATGTAAACAAGTCATGTCATGTCATTGTTAAAGTCCCCACAGTTTCAGGGCACTAGGGTTATTATACACTCATAGAGATGTAGGCTCTAGTAAGTAATTGTTAAGTTGGGCCGACATGATTGAGTGCACTTCAAGTGAACAGAAGAATATAAATAGAGACTAAGAGCCTCTCTATTTATCACTTGTACTTCACATCATTCACTCACTCAAGTGTGGCGCATTAGTGAGGAAGGAAATACACTGGGACTAGACAGAAGAAGAAGACTACTGTTTTGGGGCTTTTACTGTTTTGGTTCTGATGCTATCTCTGAGGAAGTTGTGGGGTTTTCTCCTTTATGGTTTCCCCGAGGAAAACTCTTTGTGTCTCTTGTCTCTTGTGATGTGCTTGTGTTTGATTACTGTACTTGTTATTCTCTTAGTAAATATCCTAACATAATGCTAGCTTAATGTTGAAAAAATAACATGGAATCAGAGCTAACCTAAGAAGAAGACACTGTGTAGCTACGGGAACTAGGGCTTCCTAGTTTGTGGACCTTCCTCCACAGATTTTCAGCAAAAGTAAGGTGGAACAACTCTCCTCCTTAGGGTGCATCTTTCTTTCGAAACAGAATCCAATTCTGAGGTTTTTCAGTTTTGGACCTGTCACTAGGGTCAAAAATTAGGGCTTTTTAGAGAAGAGGAATTTTTCATTGAGCCCAAGCCTGGATTGATCTCCTCCCCAAAATCGAATTTAGGGACAAATTTCAAGGCATTTGGGTGGACAGAACTCCGGAAAAGCAAAACCCTAGTTTACTCCTGAACCAGCTCTGCAGGATTTCAGCTCAAGTTTCAGATCCGACATCTTGAACCTGGTAAGATCTAAAATATTTTGTATTTCCATTTGAGGTTCTCATTTAATATGTCTCATCATACCAAGCTTGATGAAAAGCTTGAGGGAGCTGATAACTTCTGAGCCTGGAAGTATAGGATCTCCCTGGTCCTGGAAGAGAATGAATTAGACTCCTACATTCATGAGGAGGTTCCGGTTCCAGAGGGAGATGAGGCAAAGGCCTTACATAAGAAGAAGATGGTTATGGCAAAGAGGATCATTTCTGATTCTATCAAGGATCAGCTTATTCCACAGGTGTCCTCTCTCAAGACACCTAAAGCTATGTTTGATGCCCTAACCAAATTTTTTAAAGGAAAGAACATCAATCGGAAGATGACCCTGAGGAACCAACTGAAGAATGTGAAGATTCAGAATGCAGAAACTATCTAGTCATACTTCACAAGGGTTTCTCAGATCAAGGAACAACTAGAAGCTGTTGATGAAGAAGTGGAAAATGCAGAGATTGTGATGACTACTTTGAATGGCCTTCCTAGGTCATGGGATGCTTTCATCCAAGGAATCTGTGCTAGGAAGAAGTTAGTCAAATTCAGCAGACTATGGGAAGAATTCTCTCAAGAAGAAGCTCGGATAGCAGCTCGAGAAGAAAATATGGGTAGTGAAGATCAAGCCCTCACAGTTCACTCCAAGAAGGAAAGAAGAAAACATCATTACTCCAAAGGTAAGAGCTCTCATCCTAAAAGGGATCTATCTAGATTAAGATGTTATACATGTTATGAGATAGGACACTTTGCAAAATACTGTCCTAAGAACAAAAACCAATCGCATAAGAAGAAGAGCAACAAAATAAGACACCATGCTCTTGCTGCAGAGGATGATGAACCATCCAAGAACAGATCCAGATATGAAAGTGAAGATTCTTCAAGCAAGGATGAATATGTTCTAATCTCCGCTCTCACAGGTAACATTACTCATGGTAGTGATGATTGGCTTATATATAGTGGGGCTTCCAAACATATGACGGGATTCAAGGAATCTTTTGTAAGATTGTCAGAACATGAATCACCTCACAAGGTGAAACTAGGAGATGACTACCAATATCCAATAAAAGGTAGTGGGGAATCTTCATACAAGCTAGACTCTGGTAAGTCCCTAACAATGAAATAAGTGTTGTTTGTTCCAGGAATCAAGAAGAACCTTCTATCCATTTCAGCATTGGATGCAAAAGGAATGCGGGTTGCATTCATAGATGGTCAAGTCATCATGTGGCAAAAAGGAAAGACCATCGATGATGCGGTAGTAATTGGAGAACAAGAAGGAGGCTTGTACAAATTGAAGGGTCATCCAGAACAAGCCTTGATCCATGATACAGTAGAACCAAATGAGCTTTGGCATAGAAGGCTTGTACATGTGCATTACAGAGCACTACCTATTGCAAGAAAAGTTGTTGAAGGTCTTCCAGAATTTCAAGCCAAACATGATGGTGTCTGCAAAGGTTGTGCGAAAGGAAAGAATACAAAGAAGACATTTCCCAGCAGCGAAAGCAAAGCCAAAATCATTCTAGAAATCATCCACTCTGATGTATGTGGTCCTATGTCATCAAACTCACTAAGCGGGTATGCATACTATGTTTCTTTTATTGATGATTTTTCTAGAAAGACATGGATTTTCTTTATGAAGAACAAAGATGAGGTATTCAGCAAGTTCAAGGAATTCAAAGCCTTGATCGAAAACCATACTAAAAAGAAGATCAATACCATTCAATCAGATAATGGTGGATAATTCACTTCGAACAAATTGAAAGAGCTATGTAAAGAATCAGGGATTAAGAGGGATTTGTCTACTCCTTATAATCCACAACAGAATGGGATTGCAGAACGGAAGAACAGAACTATCATGGAAGCTGCAAGAGAAATGCTTCATGATCAAGACCTTCCTATGCATCTTTGGGCTGAAGTTTCCAGAACAGCGGTGTATGTACAGAACCGTACTCCACATAGAATACTCAAGAACAAGACTCCTGAAGAAGTCTTCTCCAGCAAGAAACCAGAAGTCAGCCATCTCAGAATATTCAGCTATCCCGTGTACATACACATTCCAAAAGAGAAGAGAACAAAATTAGATCCTTCAGGAAAGAAGGGTATATTTGTGGGATACTCTGAAAGCTCGAAGGCTTACAAAATCTACTTCCCAGGATACAAGAAGATTGACATCAGCAGGGATGTGACATTTGATGAAGGCACAGCTTACAGCAAATCCAGAAAGAGACCTGCTGAAGAACCTGAAGAAGCAGAAGCAGAAGTACCCAGGATTCATGATACAATCATTAACGAAGAAGCTCAAGAAGAAGATTGAGAGTTTGAGGAACCACAAAGACCTATAGGTCCACCTCTGGAGAAGAATCCTCATAAGAGGAAACCTGCTTGGGTACGTGAACTTATCCAAGGTGTGGAAAGATATGGGGCTCCAGAAGAGAATCACAAAGAAAGAAAGAGGACCAGATCTAATTCAGGGTATGTAGCTTTACTATGTGATTTTATTGATAAAGAACCTTCCAGTTATGTAGAAGCGGCAGAATAGAAAGAATGGAAGGATGCTATGATCGAAGAATATCAATCGATAATGAAGAATGATTTTTGGGATGTTGTCCCAAGACCAAAAGGGAAGTCAGTTGTCACTTCCAAATGGATCTACAAGATTAAGCATGCTGCAGACAGTAGCATTAAAAAGTATAAGGCAAGATTTGTAGCTCGAGGATTCTCTCAGAAAGAGGGAGTAGACTATGAAAAGACCTTTGCACCTGTAGCCAGATACACTTCCATCAAATCAGTACTTGCTCTGGTTGCAGTGATGAAATGGAAGATACACCAGATGGATGTCAAGACTGCCTTCTTGAATGGTCTAGTAGAAGAGGAAGTGTATGTAGAATAGCCACTCAGTTGTGAGACACATGACAGAGAGTCTCATGTATGCAGATTGAAGAAAGCCCTGTATGGTTTGAAACAGGCACCCAGGACCTGGTACGACAGAATTGATAGCTTTCTATCCAGTTTGGGCTTTACCAAGAGTAAAGCAAATTCCAACCTTTACTACAAGGTTGAAGATGGCAACCCAGTGATACTCCTACTGTATGTAGATGATCTATTTGTGATAGGTACAGATGGGTTGATTGCTAATACAAAGAGAAAGCTTGCTGCTGAGTTCGAAATGAAGGACTTGGGGATGATGCATTACTTTCTAGGTATGGAGGTGTGGCAAAGTACAGATGGAATCTTCCTTGGACAAGGGAAGTATGCAGTAGAGATCCTGAAGAGGTTTGGGATGATGGACTGCAAAGCTATGGCCACACCTATAGCATCGAACCTGAAGCTATTGAGTGATGCTTCATCAGAGTCGGTTGATGCTACGATGTATCATCGGATTATTGGGTCATTGATGTACCTGACAAACACGAGACCAGACATTTGGTTTGCTGTGAACACCTTGAGCCAGTACTTAGCAGATCCAAGAAGTGTTCACTTGACTGCTGCAAAGCATATTCTAAGGTACCTGAAGGGTACAGTTGATTATGGGCTCAAGTACGATGCAAATCAAAATATTAACCTAGAGGGTTATGTTGATTCATATTGGGCAGGCAGTGCCATCGACAGGAAGAGTACTTCAGGATGTTGCTTCAGTATGGGATCAAGTGTGATCTCTTGGTTTAGCAGGAAGCAATCCTATGTGGCACTGAGTACAGCTGAAGCAGAGTATGTCGCAGCTTGTTCAGCTAGTTGTGAGGCAGTATGGCTGCGAAAGCTACTGTCTGATATATTTGATCTCCAGTTGGATGCCACTTGTATTTGACAACCAGAGTTGCATGAAGTTGTCAGAGAATCCTGTGTTCCATGACAAGTCGAAGCATATTGAGATCAAGTATCACTATATCAGGGATATGGTACAGAAAGGAGCAGTGAAGCTCCAGTATATTGCGATGGAGGAACAGATAGCTGATGTATTGACGAAGCCATTGGCTAGGATGAAGTTCGAGTACTCCAAGGAGAAGCTTGGTGTTCTCCAGATAGAGGTTTCCTCCAAGAGAAAGTGATGAGACCCATAGCCATTCTGTCATGGTGAGAGGATTGGTTCCTTCCATGTTAGATATGAGTGCTGGCCATTCTGTCGAGTAGGGAAAATGTAAGGGCAATTTCCATTCTAGGAATGGAGGCACCTGGTCAGTTACTAGGATCACTCAGTGTAGGAATGAGTAGCCATTTTGATGTGATAGAGGGATGTGTTCCCACTTGATCAGATGTAAGGGTTGAACCATTATGTCATGCCTAAAGGATTAAGTTCCTTCCATGTCAGATGTGAGTGTTGGCCATTCCAACGAGCAGGTCGGATGTAAGGGAAACTGTCATTCTCCAGGAGAATGGAGGCGCCTGGTCAGTTACCTGGTAGCTCAGTCGAGGACTGGGCGCCATTCTGATATGACTGCTGGGATGTGTTCTCGTAGGATCAGATGTGAGTGCAAGCCCTTCCATCACTATGATAGGATGTGTTCCTGTCTGGATGGATGTAAGTGCAGAGCCTTTCTGGAGCGACTAAGGGAAGTGTTCCCACGTGCTCAAATGTAAGTGCTGAAATCTCTCATCACTGTGATAGGATGTGTTCCTATCTGGATGGGAGTCTTCCATCACTGTGATAGGATGTGTTCATGTCTAGATGGATGTTCCCTTCTAAAGAGTAGGTCAGATGTAAGTGCTGAAATCTTTCATCACTGTGATAGGATGTGTTCCTGTCTGGATGGGAGTCTTCCATCACTGTGATAGGATGTGTTCCTGTCTGGATGGATGTGCCCTTCTAACAAGTAGGTCAGATGTAAGTGCTGAAATCTCTCATCACTGTGATAGGATGTGTTCCTATCTGGATGGGATTCTTCCATCACTGTGATAAGATGTGTTCCTGTTTGGATGGATGTGCCTTTCTGACGAGTAGCTCAGATGTAAATGCTGGGTGAAGAACTACATTATGGGTAGGCCTACAACCAGCATGAAAAAGGGTTGGCTCTGTAGAACTTCCTGTGACGAGAAGAATCATGAGATAGCACCAGTGATGATCCAGATCAAGTGATGATCCAGATACAGTGATGACAGCCTGTGATGATCCAGATCCAGTAGTGATGATCCAGATCGAGAGATGATCCAAATCCAGTCTAGTGATGTTGATCCAGATCGAGAGATGATCCAGATCCAGTGAAGTTGACTTGAAGATGAATATAACTTGAAGATGAAGATTACTTGAAGACTCAGAAGACTCAAGATGCAGATGACGAGATGATCCAGTTGATACAGAGAAGAAGACCAGTGCTGAAAATTGTGTCGAAAGAATACCTTCCTAGTTAAGAGGGAGTGTTGATGTATTTGTAACTTTGGAATGTATTCATCTATGTATCTTATGTATTGTAACCTGATGTTTATTCCGGGATGTTTCTATTATGTATTTGAGTCATGTTTTCATGCCCCGATGTTCCGATCGGGAGGATCAATATTGTAAACAAGTCATGTCAAGTCATTGTGAAAGTCCCCACAGTTTTGGGGCACTAGGGTTATTATACACTTATAGAGATGTAGGCTCTAGTAAGTAATTGTTAAGTTGGGCCAACATGATTGAGTGCACTTCAAGTGAATGGAAGAATATAAATAGAGAGTGAGAGCCTCTTTATTTATCACTTGTACTTCACATCATTCACTCACTCAAGTGTGGCGCATTAGTGAGGAAGGAAATACACTAGGACTAGACAGAAGAAGAAGACTACTGTTTTGGGGCTTTTACTATTTTGGTGCTGATTCTATCTCTGAGGAAGTTGCGGGGTTTTCTCCTTTATGGTTTCCCAAGGAAAACTCTTTGTGTCTCTTGTCTCTTGTGATCTTCTTGTGTTTGATTGTTGTACTTGTTATTCTCTCAGTAAAGATCCTAACATAATGCTACCTTAATGTTGAAAAACTAACACCTTGAACGAAGGTGGAAACAGATAGAGGAGGACTGAGTGGGAGAGTCATTTTTTATGGTGGAAGGGGAGGCTACCTGGTTTGAATTGGAGGTACTTTTGAATGCGGGAGAGGAGGTGCCATTTTTGGGGGGAGGGGGACTGTTTGTGATAGGGGTAGGCAAATATTTTTCCTCATTCAAAGATAAATCATTCAGATGATTGCTAAGGGAAGAAGTGTTCATACCCGGTGGGGGAGATGCGATCGGACGTTGTTCCGTCTATTGAGGATGCCCTTCTGCTACTACTGCTCCTGCTCTTTCCGGTTGATCCAATGGTTGTTCTGTGCCCTTTGACTTGAGAGGATTTTCGTCTAAAGCTATGTTTGGATTAGTTCCTTTGGAGCTCAGGGCCTCTGTTTGCCTAACTCACTTCCTTCTTCCAGTTGTTGAGGGAACAAAGTTTGGGCAATTTCTTGCCAAATGTCTTGTTTCATGAAATTTGTGGCTTCGAAACGGGAGCCCTTCATAGTCCGGCAGCTGTCTTTTTTTCTTGTTTTGCCATACAAAATTAAAGGCTTCTGGAAGACTGGTTCTGATGTTCAAAGAGACTAGGATCCTGGATACCTTTTTTATTTTCGTCTGCTGAAACGAGAGGTCCGCTTCAATGAAAGTCCCCAACTCTTTCCTAATTTCACTAAGCGAGGTCAGGTTCCAAAATTCCAATGGTAGTCCTGGCAGGCGAACCCAGACTGGTATTGTATCCAGTTGCTCTGTTTTTGCATCGAACAAGGGGGTCCACTACTTTAGCTGAAACGGGGTTTTCCCACATGTCCAGACTCTACTGCGTATGAGGTCTACATCCTCTCTACATCTAAACCAGAAGTCGAACCATACCTTTGCAAGCGCATTAATAACCGGGCCTTCACCTTGAATCCCTGTCTAATTTCTCCTGGCCCATTCCTTCATTTTCCCCAGGGTGGGGTTTCTTCCTCTGATATTCCCGACTAGGCTTAATCCGTCCATCTCCAGTGCTTCTTCCATGCTGCACCCGACTCCAAAAATTAGGTTAAAATCTCTTCTAAATGGATTTAAACACTAATTCTTTCGTTTCCTAGAGGTAATTTGGGTGCCTTCGTCTTCCGGGTTGGAGTTCTCATTCGAGATTCCGTCCAATTGTTCGGCGGCTTCTCCTATGCGTGCTCCCTGTGACATTGAAGGATTGATTTCCCTGTTTGGGGTTCCTTGTGTTTCCACCTAGGGAAGTTCAATGAAAAGGGTTGCTGCAGCTGTGCTTGGAGGTTGGCTGGAGTGGAATAATGAGTATGGGACTCCTCCTAAGCCAGGTTCAAGGGTCATGCTATGAACACACCTAGCAGCTCTTCATCTGGTGGAGAAACCAAAACCCTGCTCTCTTCATCTAGCGAAGAAACAGAAACCCTGCTCTTGCTTCCAGCTATCAAATTTTCCAGCGTGTTCTACACTGTGTCCGGGGAAGGTATACTGGTAATTTTCGGTGAGGAGAATATGTTGAGCTCTTGCTGCCACGGGTCAACAGAGTTTTCTGCCATGTCTACCGGACCTACTCCCAAATTCACAAAAACCTCCAAATCGAACTGACTGTCCAAAACGAAAACCTTTCATTTCTTATTATATATTATATCTATTTTATTATTATTTTATATTATATGTATTTTATTTTTAATTATTTTTTTATAAAAAAATCTATACCGCCCATCGGATATCCGTCGCGTCAGTGTCGAATAACCGTCGATTTTGCTTTCGTAGACATCGATGATCCAACCCTGGTAGTGTCGGTTCCCCGTCGGATATACGACGCGTCAGTGTCGAATAACCGCCAGTGTTGCTTCCGCAGACGTCGAATATCGGACCCTGTTAGTGTCGATTCCCCAACACTACCAGGGTTGGAAATCCGACTCACACATGTCGGATATTCAATGGCTCTATAAATATTTTGTTATTAGCATTATGATGATTGATTGCTGTCCGACACATCCGTGTGAAATGTCAGATGACGTCAGATTCTAACGTCGGAATTTAGGTTCAAATACAATTGTGAATGTGAGGATGAAACAAAGGGATATTGCTTGGGTCTAGGTCGATCCCTAAGTGTGGCAGGTCAAAGATAAAAGGGATGGCCTAAGGGCTACTTGATGAGACAACATCCCTAAAGGTGAAGGCATGTTGGACTAGATATTTTTGTAAAGTGAGTATGAGAGGCTATAAATAAACCTCTCCTCACTTCATTTGAACATAATAGAAGTGGCATAAAACATGATGTTAGTGTTTTACCCCTCTTAGGGCTCTTGGATGTAATGCGCACATCTTGAGAAGAATATTTTATCTTGTTTGAAGGAAAATATCTTGAAGTTCTTTGGCTCATTCTCTTTGCTAAGGTGATGCTAGAATTGTTTGCTTAACATGTGCACAAGGAGGCATCTAAGTTATTTTTTATTTATATTTGTAAAATGTTGATGAATGATGTTCGTTTATGGTTGAATGGTAGCCATTAATGCTGCATTTTTTCTAAACTAGGTCACTTATTAGCCCTTTGTCACCATAGAATTGTGGAGGGCATCCTCTAGAATGAATCCTTTAAATCTTATGCTTTAGGTCTTTTAGTTTTTCCGTAGTTAGGATTCCTTTAACCAACTCTTGTGGCTATTAGAGAAGGCCCTAGTTTTCCAAACTTCGAAAATCTCTCTCAAGGGGAAGGTTGATCACCTTCCTTGATGCCTTAGGGTTAGGTTAAAACCCTCTTGGCTTTGTCCCTGACCACTTTTCCTTCAAATCTATTGCATTTTCATGTGTAGTTAATGCATTTTGCATGGTAGATTAGGGTAAATTTAAGTATGTAATTTTATGTTTAAAACCCTAAAAATCAAAAATATATTTTTTGCAATTTCGGGCCTCCCTAAAATTTCGCTCTCCTCCCCTACAAATTTGGACTATCCTTGAAATCCCTAAAAACCGTAGGAAGGAATTATAGGAATCCCTAAAATTCAAAAAATTCCTAAAAACTAAATTATGCCCTAAATTTAACCCTAAACAATCCTAAAACCATTTCACTTTCCCTCACACAACATCCCTAAGGTTGTCCCAAGTCTCATTCCAACCTAATAAGGACCCTTTCTAGGGCTCAATCCATTTTCATGGGCTTGCCCTAGGCTGTAGCAGAAAACTAACAACCCTCTCCCTGGTTGTGATAATATTTTGGACAACCCTTTTTCACTTACACAAAGGTCTGCAATAAAGGCACAGACCTCTTTCCCCTTTTTACAACCTTGCACAGACATCTGAAACACATCAAAGGGTTAGTTTAAATGTTAGCTAATGATGATATGGACTGTTGTTATTGAAACTAATACAAAGGACTCATATTAACCCTGTTTATACATACATATCAGACCAGTTTTGTTTGAACAGTGGGTAAATGTTTATGTTGTTTTGATATGATCACTATTTGAAACACCGATTTGTTGTTATACATTCTTGTCACTTGCAAATTGTCCATTATTGTCAAATGCTAGAAATTGTATCTTTGTTATCAGTGAATGATTGCATAAAAACTTGGCTAGTGTACATTACAGTATTTTCCTATGAGATGTGTTAATCTATGAAATTGTTTAATATGTAGATTGTAATACATACCTTGAGTGCATGATATATTAATATATAAACACAGGATGAATTTAATTACTGATTACTTTACTAGTGCTATACTATCACACTTGGCTTCCATACTTTTTATTTCTCTATAAAAGGGATGTACATGAATGTTTAACAACTTGAACAAGTGACCTACATATTTTCAAGTTAGTCATGTTCATCACTCATTAGTAAGCTTTCATTGGATGTATTATTCTTGTTCATTTGAAATGGAAGTTAATATTGTGGCAACATAGAAGGAATCTTATACTTATCTCTCACAAGGCACTGGTCACTAATATTTTTTATACGAGATATAGTCTTGTCTTTCCTAGTGTCTTGTAGAAGGGATCTCCTCTTGGAGGTTCCCACTCTCCAAAGAAGTTTTTGGAAGAGTGGCTAAGGTGATGTAGAAGCCTTGGGCAGACCCTAAAATGTGAGGATGGAACAAAGGAAGACTCTTTGGGGCTAGGTTGAGCCCTAAGTGTGGCAAGTCAAATATAAAAGGGACATCCTAAGGGTTGTTTGATGAGACATCATCCCTAAAGGTGAAGACTAAGGGCTGGAAAAAGCGACGAAAGAGGAGGTGAAGGTTAGGGAGAAGAGGAGAAGGGAGGCCTGAGATATTTAGGAGGATAGGGATTAGGAAAGGTTAGGATGTGGGGTAGGTTATACTAGTGAAAAATGTAGGTTAGTACTTTTTTAGGGAAGTTTTAGGATTTTTTTGAAATTTTAAGTT
>LPNX010159652.1:578698-607900 GCA_001517045.1 Pseudotsuga menziesii | reverse complement strand
TATATATATATATATATATATATATATATTGTCGGGTTTTTAACATGAAGTTGCAGACCTAAATTTAACATAATCCTACCATGAAAATGCAAGTATAAACATATGAAAATGAAATTAAATTGTCGATGAAAATGAAACCAAGGGATTTAAGGTTTTACCCTAACCCTAGGGCATCAAGGAAGGCGACCAGACTTCCTCTTGAGAGGTCCTTTCAAAATTTGGTAAACTAGGGATTTCTCTAACATCCATAAGAGATGGTTAAAGGAAGCCTAGTTAGGGAAAAACTCAGAGACCTGAATCCCAAGCTTCAAAGGACTCCTTCTAGAGGACATCCTCCACATTACTATGGTGACAAAAGGCTGAAAATGACCTAGTTTAGACAAAATGCAGCATTAATGGCTACCATTCAACCATAAACAAGCATCATTCATTAACATTTGACAAAGAAAAATCAAGAAAAGAGCTTAGATACATCCTTGCGCATGTGTGTGACAAACAAATATTAGCATCACCTTAGCAAAGAGAATGAACCAAATATGCTTCAAGATATTTCTTTCAAACCATAAAAATAAGTCTCCTCATGAGGTGCGCATCACTTCCAAGATCCCTAAGAAGGGTAAAAAGGGAACATAATGTTTTGTCCTACTTGTCTTATTTTCAAATGAAGTGAGGATAGGATTATTTATAGCCTTCTCACACTCACTTTACAAATATATCCAGGAAGACATGCCTTTAAAATGTCAATTTCAAATTATAAAATGCCAATTTAAAATTATAACAAAAATAATATAAAATAATCCATTTTATGGGTGACTTGGGGCATTTTCCCCCAAAGACTACTCAGAATGACAAAAATAGCTAGAAATAAACAAATCACTACGAACGAAAGCATGGAGTCATCTGAAGGGAGGGCTTAATTCCCCATTTAACCCCAAGAATGCTAAAAATCCCTCAATTCCCTCCCCAAACCAGCAAAAAAGCCTAGGATGGAGGATGACAACATCATGAAACATCACAAGGAGAGGCAGCGCCAATATGTAGAGGAACTAGTAGGTTTTCTAAGGTGACTATGAAAAGATACCAAGGCCTCGTAGCTGAAAGAAAGGTCATCGATGCAAGGAAACAAGTGTGGCGTCATGTGACCCAGTGATCAACCCTTAGGAGCTCTGAAGACTAACCCTAGGGTTAAAAACCCTAACAAATTGCAATCAATAGTTCCATTAAGCCATAATACTCCTAAATGAAGGACCAAAGGGTCCATCCATGACCACCACTGTTGAATAACCCCTCTCCTAGTCAAAAGAATGGCCTCTCTTTCCCTCGGGCATATCTAAAGGTGTGTTGGGTGCAAATGCAGCGTAACAGGTCACCTTTAGCACTCCTAAAACTCTCAGGATAGAAGGATATATCAAAATGAAAAAGGTAACAATGTTGATTGATTATGGTAGTACCAATAACTTCATTAATTGCAAACTAGCCAAACTTCTCAATTACTTGCATATCCAGCACCAAAATTTCAAGCAATGATTTTAGATGGAGGTATTATAAATTGTTTAGGGAAGTTCCATAGTATTAATATTACTATGCATGAGTATTTAATGGATAGTCCAATTATTACAATCCAAATGGGTGTTGTTGATGTTTTTCTAGGGGTCCAATGGATGCAACCATCTAGGAACAATGGCTCTTAATTTTCAAGAACTTTTCATGAGATTCTCTTCATGAGAAAAGAAAATTAAACTCAAATGTATTCCAAGGAAACCCACTAAAGTGAGAAGCTCTAATGACATGAAAAAATTGCTAAGAAATTAATAACCTAGAGTAATTACACAATTTTTCTCACTAGATGTTCAAGCATCTATATCATTTCTTCCATTCCATAGGCAATCATTCCAAGCTATTTGGAGAGATTCATAAAGGTATTATTCCTACTCAAGATCAAGACCATGATATTCACTTGCAACCAAGAATTTTCCCACCTAACATCAGACCCTACAAGTACCCATATGCGCAAAAGAGTGAGATTAAAATTATGGTTCAAGAATTGTTAGATGTAAGCATCATTCAACTTAGCTAAAGTGATTTATCTACACCAATGGTTATGATTCAAAAAAATGAATATTCATGGAATATGTTTCCATGTTATAGAGAGCACAATAAGATTACCATTAAATATAAGTTTCCTATTCTTGGCATTGCTGAATTATTAGATGAATTACAAGGAGCAATTTTCTTTACTAAGTTTCATCTTTGTTATGGATATCATTAAATAAAAATGAGGAAATAGACATTCTGAAAAATCCTTTAGAACACATGAAGGTTATTATGAATTTTTGTTGATGCCATTTGTCCTTACCTATTCACCTTCCACATTTCAAAGCTTAATGAATTATATTTTTAAACCCTTCCTCAAAAAATGTGTATAATTTAGTGCATTTGATGATATACTATCTATAATAAATCTTGGGAAGAGCATGTACAACATGTTGATAGGGTCTTAAACCTATTAGAGGAGCACCAACTATATGCTAAGCCTTCTAAGTATTCCTTTGCATTATTAAGAGGATTATTTGAGTCATATTGTATGTAGGTGTCATAGTGGAAGCTAACAAAATTAAAACTATCATGGAATGGCCACTTCCTAAAACCTTGAAGAATATTAAAGGAATCCTAGGATTGATAGGATTCTACCTTAATTTCATCAAGAATTATGGCCAAATAGAAACACCTATACAAGGTTATTGAAAAAGAGACATTCTCTTATACTCAAGAAGCAACCAAAATTTTTGAAAATTTTAAATTCGTTGTGTGTATAACTCTTGTATTTTCCATGCCTAACTTAAAGAAAGAAAAAAACTTTATTGTGGACTGTGATGCCTCAGGTCATGGAATTATTGCAATTTTAATTCAAGAACGAAGGCACCTTACCTTTTAAAGTTTCCAACTTAAAGTAAAAAACTTACTCAAACCAATATATGAAAAGGAAATGTTGGTCATACTACATGCAATTAAGAAATGGTTCCCTTACCTAATATGAAGACACTTCAAGGTAAGAACAATCATGGCAGCCTTAAGTACTTCTTGGAACAATGGTTGTCTTCGGAAGAGCAATAGAAATGGGTTACAATGATGCTAGTTTATGACTTTGAAAATATCTAAAAAAGGAAAACAAAATGTGGTGGCATATGTACTTTCAAGAAAAGAAGATGACATAGAGGGATTTCTATGTGTCATTTCCATTATGCAATCTGATTGGGTGGAAGAAACAAGGATGGGATGGAAACAAGATAAAAAAAATCATGCAAGATAATTCAACATCTACAAGAGGACCCTAGCTCACTAGATAAATGTGTCTAGAAGAATGATTCACCATGGTACTAGAATCACCCATATTTATGTAAGAATTCTCAACTCAAATAGAAGGTCCTTTTGGAATTGCACGTGTACTTATCCTATAGGAGGACATTTAGGGTTCTTGAAGACTTACTAGAAGATCAAGAAGGTTGTTTTTCTGAGAAGGTCTTAACACTTATGTCCAAATTTTTGTGGAAGAATGTTTGATTTGACAATAGAACAAAGGAAAGACAGTCAAGACACCAAATCTTCTACAACCATTAGTCAACCAAGTCATTGTTGGGAAGATGTATTAATGGATTTTATCATAGGTCTACCAAATTCAGAGGGAGATATTGCCATCATGGTAGTAGTGGATTGAGTCACAGTATGCCCATTTCTGCTCTCTTTCTCTTTAAAGAAAGTACAGTAGTTGCAGCATTCATGGAAATGATTTAGAAGTTTCATGAGATTCCCAAGATTATTTTAAGTAATAGAGTTCCAATCTTCACTGATAATTTTGGAAGGAACTATTTTATTGTTTGGGCACGGGAATTGAATTGGATCATGGATCCTCTTATCATCCTCAATCTGATGCACAAACTGAGATTATGAATAAATTCCTAGAAGGGTATCTTTTTTATTTGCATATGATAAAAAAAAAAAAAATAATGGGTTAAGTGGTTTCCCTTAGCAGAATGGTGGCACAAAACATGTTTCCATACTTCATCAAAAATATTACCATTTATGCCTATAATCCTCCTTTCATCACATCATCCTTGAAAGTAAAAGCTAAGTTTCAAGCAGTGGAGGATCATACAGAGAACCAACAAAAGGTTCTCCAACTATTAAAAGATAACTTGTCTATAAAAAAAAATAGGATGAAACAAAAAGCAGATCAATATCATAGTGAAAGGAAATTTGAAGAGGAATATTGTGTATCTTTAAGCCTACAATCAAACAAACTAATCCAACCAACATCCGACAGGTTTGCCTTGAAAACCAACAGGTTCACCTCGACATGTTCAGCCGACAAGTTCGCAGCCGACAGGATATCAACATGCTCTATGACGATTGAACTTATGGACGTTATAACTTCTTGTAACTGAATGTAGCGGGTAGTCACCCAAATGTCTCAGCATCCTCTATATAAGCATGTACATTATGTAATATAGACATCTTTCTGATCATCATCTGATCCCTCCATCTGTCATGGAGCAGAAGTAATAAATTGGTTTGAATTATTGCATATTGTCTATGTGTATATTTCTTATCGACCTAGTGTGTTTCCTCCTTTGTTGTATCTCCTTATATGCTTCTATCATAACAGAACTTGACTCATTCAGTCGATTGTTGTCCCTAGCGTGCACCTGGACATGGCATGTATCATTGGTATCAGAGCAAGATATTGTCCATATCTTAAGTTACATAAGCACTTCCATCGAAGTTATTTAACTTCTGCTTGTTCAAACACGCTTGCAAGCCCAGCGACATAAGCAAACACTTTCTTCAACTTTAGAAAATATGACCAAAGAAACAAATAATAGACGTGCAACTAACGAGACAGAGCAACTCATAGAAAAATCCCTGGCTCGCCAGCAAACCAAAATGTTTTCCCAGTTTAGCGAGATTCTCCTAAGAGTCACTATGAACTCCGGGGAATCCTCGACGCGATCTCACTTCGATAAAATAAGCCCCTTCAAAGTGAAAATGAATCTAAACATATCGAACCTTGAAGGCAAGATCGACGTGGAATCCATTGACAATTGGGTGCAACAATTGGAATCTTACTTTCTGGTAAATCAACTCTCCGAAGCGGAAAATATCACCATTGCGTCCTTGAAGATGTCAACCTCCGTATACTACTAGTGGGAGAACCTATCGACAAAAATGGAGAAAAAATAAGACCCCATCGACACATTGATAAAATTTGACAAATATTTCTGAAAGGAGTTCTATCTACCCAAGTACATTGAACAGCAGTACAAGAAGTGGTAACAGCTAACGCAGTGGAAATACCAGTCCGTACAGAGTTACACTGATGAGTTTTATCGACTCCTAGCTAGACTTGGCATCCAAGAAGAAGAGAAATTGCTTGTCCTGAAGTATGTCAGTGGTTTATCCCTGTACATTCAGCAAGAGATGGAGTTTCTGATTAACAGCACGCTTGCAGATGCATTCCATTACACCAGCAAGCTTGAAGCTAAACAAAAAGGAAAGAAATGTTTTGCAAACAAGCTAACGGGTCAAACATCCGACAAGAAGTCGCCAGCCAACTTCGACAACTTCAAGAATCCTTCTCCGCAGAATCTGCCAAAGTCTGATCTTCCAAATAATAACTTTCAAAAAGGAAAGAGGGATCGCAACAAAAAGAACCCTACCAAGAAATGGTGTGATTATCATAGTTCATCATGGCATGATATGTCAGAATGCAAAGCTCGAAAGATATTTTTGGAAAAATTGTCGACATCCAACTTATCCGACAGAAACCTGGTAGAATCCGATCCAGATGCATCATCCCTCCTGACTTCGACCTCGACGACTACGACAGCCTTGACCACTCCAACAGCTTCAACCATCATCGATGAGGAGGAACAATAGCGCCTATTCCATACACGGATATGGGTTCAGAACAATCCATTATATCTGATTGTGGATAACAGTAGCCAGAAGCAATTTGTTTCTGAAGATCTTGTGAAGAAATTGGGTCTTGTCACCACTCCACATCCTCATCCTTACAATATCGGTTGGATGAAGGATGGGAAGGAACTAAGGATCACACGACAATGCCGACTCTCCTACTTCATTAATCCTTTTGAAGATGAAGTACTATGTGACGTGGCACCGCTATCCATAATTGGCGCCCTATTCGGTAAACCCTACCTATGGGATCGACAGGGTACATATCAGTCACGGCCTCAGAAGGTGATTGTCAAAATCTGAAACCAATGGTATGGCATACCAGAGAAACAACCCACATCAACGGTTGCTATGATATCTTCCAAACAAATGAATAAGCTTATCAATCATGCTCAAAATTTCGCATTAATCATGATAAAGCCTCAACATTCTAGGAATACTATGGCAACGAGTCAACTCGTCGACTATCGCAGCTCCTGACAACAACAACAGATCGAAATCATTCTTGAAGAGTACCAAAACATATTTCAAGAACTATACTGAGTACCTCTGTACTGTCAAGTAAAACACTCCATTGAACTTGTTCTTGGTTCTTCATTACCTAACGCAATTGTTTACAGAAGATCCATTCTCGAAACTGAAGAGATTTGCAGCTAAATCTAGGATTTGATCAACAAGGGTCATATCCGCCCCAGCTCCTCTCCTTGCGAAAGTCCATTCGTCTTAGTTACAAAGAAAGATGGGACTTGGCACATGTGCATCGACTATCGGGATATCAACAAAATTTCAGTGAAGAACAGATACCCTCTTCCATGGATTGATGAACTTGTCGACAATCTGAAAGTTGCTAAGTTCTTTACGAAACTCGACCTCAAGTTGGGATATCGCCATTTTCCAATAGATTCCACTGATGTATGGAAAACGAATTTCAAAACCAAGGAAGGATTGTTTGAATGGTTAGTCATGCCTTTTGGCTTAACTAATGCACCTGCAACCTTCATGAGATATATGGATGACCTTCTACGACCTTTCATCGATAAATGTGTCATTTTCTATCTCGACGATATCTTGATTTTTAGTCGATCATGGGAAGAACATGTCAAGCAACTTCAGTAAGTTTTCGACACTCTCAAGCAACATCAGCTATATCTAAACATGGGAAAATGCTCATTTGCGATGACCAGTATCAAGTATTTGGGGTATGTAATTGACTCTGCAGGCATTCATGTTGACCCATAAAAAGTACAGATCCTCAAAGATTGTCCCATTCCTCAAAACATTCATGAACTAAGAATTTTTCTTGGTTTGGTGAATTTATATCAACGATTCATACTTAGCTTCAGTCACATCACATGACCTTTGAATCAACTGACGAAAGGAAATGGGAAAACTGTCTTCAAATGGACACTGACACAACAACAAGCTTTTGATCAAATCAAAAAAAAGCTTTGTGCTGCACCAGTGCTTGTGTTACCTGATTTGCATCAGCCATTTGATTTGAGATGGGCGCATCGGACTATGCCCTCGGCACAGTGATCACTCAGTAAGGTCACCTAGTCGCATTTCATTCCGAGACTTTTAGCGACACAATCAGAAGGTACTCGATGTATGAAAAAAAATTGTACACCATTGTGCAAGCTCTTAATCAATGGAGACACTACATTCTTAGCAAGGAAACGGCCATCCTCACTGACCATAAGCCTTTATAGTTTTCTATGACTCAGTCAAAACTACAGACGACCCGACAACTCAAGGAATAATTACCTTACAACAATTTCAGTTGATAATTAAGTATCGAAAAGGAAAAGCCAATGCCACAGCCAATTTTCTCAGCGGACCACCCATTACTCTATTGTCTACAGTGATGAGTATGCAGGGTTATGACACCACTACTTGGCCGCAATTGTATTCGGTAGACTACAATTTTTCTACAATCTATCGATAGCTTCATACCGACAAGTTGTCAATTGTCGACTAATTCCTAAAGGACACCTTACTATAGAAGCTTGGACAGCTTTGTGTACCGACCGGTGAGCATCGACAAAAGTTCATTTGGGACACGCACTATAGCAAGACTGCAGGACATTTTGGAGTCGCAAAAACACTTGTTATCCTCCAAAAGTATTTATATTGGCCTTCACTTAAATATGACATCAACAAGTACATTCGATCGTGTGTGGTTTGTTCCATTGCTAAACCACCAAATCGATGACAAGGACTGTATACACCCCTTCCAGACCCTAGTCGACCATGGGAATCTATTTCTATGGACTACTTGACGGGATATCCTACTACCAAACATCAGCATGACACGATACTAGTAGTAGTCGACAGATTTTCCAAGATGGCTATACCCATACCATGCAAGAAGACTATGACAGCACAGCAAATTGTTCAGCTCTTCTTTGAACATGTGTGGAAACACTATGGCCTCCTAACGACCATTATTTCCGACAAAGATGCTATATCTTTCAGCACCTTTTGGAAAACTCTCTAGAAACAACTCGACACGAGACTTTCTTTGTCGACAACCTTCCATCCGCAGACAGACAGACAGACGAAAGTTGTAAATCGCATAGTCGTACAACTGCTTCACATGTACAACCACAAGCATCGTCGAAGATGGGGTGACAGCCTTCCATACATACAGCACAGCTACAATCATGCTCAACACAACTCTATAAGAAAGAGTCCATTTGAGATTTGTTACAAATTTCAACCCTCAATGCCTATTGACTTAATCAGTTCCTCGACACAGTCGAACGACACCGACTTCGAAGGATGAGAAGTAGAGAAAGCATTGAAATTCAGAGATCAAATCTACGACATCCATAAGAAATCACAGGAGATGTTGCAAAAATAAAATGCAAAATCTAAGGCCCGACACGGCAAGCATTGTATTCCTCATTCATTCTGAATTGGGGATCAAGTCTGGTTACATATAAAGAAGGAGCGTTTCACTGGTCCATACAAAAAGTTGAAACCCTCGTGATATGGTCCATATAGTATCCTTAAACATATTGGAGAAAATTCTTTTCAGCTTGACATTCTTGCATGCCTTGGCCTACATCCAGTTTTCAATGTAGATCTGCTTCGACCATACCATGCACCATTGTTGGAATAGAAAGACTTGCAGATAGCAGAACCCGAAGACATCCATCCATATGTTTAGGAACCTCTTCTTTGTGACACCATTGTGGGACAACGCATATGCCTTAAAAGGACAAACTCCATTCCCTTATTTTAAGTAGCTAAAGCTGGACAGCTCCCCACACAAGGAAAATGGTACTCTGCTAATGAAGTCGCAGACAAGTTTCCTCACATGAACGAATACACAATGGAGACAATTGTTTCTTAAGGAAGGAGGAATGATCCAACCAGCAACTGACAGCTTCACCTTCAACAGGTTCTCCTTGAAAATCGACAATCGACAGGTTCGCCTCAACATGTTCAGCCGACAGCATATCAACGTGCTCTGTGACGGTTGAACTTCTTACCATTATAACTTCTTGTAACTGAACATAGAGGGTAGTCACCCAAACGTCTCAGCATCCTCTATATAAGCATGTAGATTATGTAATACAAACATGTGTATGATCATCATCTGGTTCCTCCATATTTCATGGAGCAGAAGTAATAAATTGGTTTGAATTCTTGCATATTGTTTGTGTGTATATTTCTTGTTGACCTAGTGTGTTTCCTGCTTTGTTGTGTCTCTTTATATGCTTCCGCCATAACAGAACTTGACTCGTTTAGTCGACTTTTGTCCTCAGCGTGCACCTAGGCATGATCTGGATCACAAAGAGATGTCCCTCAGGCTACAAAAGGAAAATTAATTAGCACCCAATTACTATGGTCCATGTTATCCCTAAAGTATGCATCTGATTGCTAAGGTACAAATCTATGGCACCCTAGTTTATAATATGTTCAAGATTTAATAGATAGGTCAACTAAGGTTTAAGGTCTAGGGTCAAATCAAGCATTCAAATATTTCAACAAGTAACATTCCATTGTTTCAAAGGCATGCTTCTTGTGGAGTAAAAAAAATCACAAATGGAAAGAGGATTTAAAAGATAAAAGTAACATGTAAGGCCACTAACAGTTCACTTATACAGTCACAAAACAACTTTGTTAATTCCAAAACAGTGTTATGAAATCAATACATGAAATATTAAATACAGCTCACCAATCTTAGGCGATATACAAAGAAACCCTTGCTATTCGATCTTAAACAAGTGAAACATCCAATGTAGTGTAAACTATGTTTTGTATCCAATATTAGAAGCAACCAATAAGAAATGAAGGAGTACGCAATCTAACCACAAAAAGAATTGATCTCTGACCATGAATATATTACTTAATTAAAGCAATATGTCCATACAAGATAGCTTGAAGCTCGACCCAACAAAACCTTGCCACTCTTTGACCTGTTGTCCCATTTACATATTCTATTTTATAGTCATAAGGAACATAACAATTGGATCTCAGATCTCAAAAGTGAGAATCGGCTTCTATCTTTGACCTCCAGATCAGATTACATTGATATGTTCATATTTAATAACTAAATCCAATCTAAACTTAGATCCAAATTCTAGGAGAAAGTTGACCAGCCTTATCCTTGACATGATCTATACTTAAGTATTACATTAGAGTAAAACATCATAAAATACATAAGTAAGAGTTCTTAAAGTTAAACATTTTGACATTCTTGATAAAATCTAAAATTTACAACAACAACAAAAATAGGGTAAAAGCTCGCAACAAAAAATTATGTAGTATATTCAATGAAGCACTAAAAAGAAGGAGTTGCAAAATTGTGGAATAGCTATATTGGTCTTGAAGATCCTCATAAGAACGTGAGTTGAAATCTCTATAATGCATCAGCTTCAATCAACGCGATGTTATTGTTGGAACAAGCCTGAGTTTCAAAACTGATAATGTAGAGAAAGATCTTCTCTTATACCTTAGTGATTGTATTTTGGATCATATCCTATATAACTTGGGTCCCTAATTTCACCAAAATTTCCAACTTACTGTTGTTAGCTTGATTCCTATGCTTTCCGCAAACCATTTAGCTTTCCACCACTTCCCATGTCTACTCAGCTTCTTATTCTTCTTTGTTAATTTTTTATCCAAAACACATAACTTGTTATGTTTTATAACCAACCCGATCATTCTTCTATTGATCGTAGCATTTTCCTTTGCAATTGCATGTTTTCTTGCTCCAAACTTTCAACTTTCTCCTAGAGTTCTTAAGTTTCCTGCGGAGTATCTTCTTAGAGTCATGTTTCTTTCCTTCTAACTATTGAGATAAATTAGGTTTATGCATTTTAGATGGCTCGCCATATTTAGCGTGACAACATTGACTAAGAAGTGACTTTTCATTTACATGCCTTTCTTTGTGTTGATGCCTGGAAATTCGCAGGTAACAACAGTTAAGGATTCTCCCCAGTAAACTTTCTCAACTAGCCCATTACTATTTGGTATGGGGAATCCATCTAGTTTACGGTCCGGCTACCGTAGGTCAAGTAACAAAATAAAAGGTTTTACCGGTTACGACCCGGTCCACCATGTATATTTTAGTTTTTTAAATTTAAGTGTGATATGCAAGTGCCTATCTAAGAATGCAGATTGATAGAGAATATGAGGAGCGGTCACAATGTGATGCGCAGGTTCTTACCTCTCGTCTTAACTCACTCGCATCTAAATCACACACAACAAGAAACTAAAACTAACTATCTAACATATCCCTAGGGAGCAAGATTATCATTTATCAATGAGTAATGTATTTCTGCGCATGCATTAAGAAAAATCATAGATAGATGTTACTTAATTCAAAACACATGAACATTAATAGATATATGAACAACAAGATAGCTCATTGTTTATGAAAAGCCTTCATTACTCATAGTGGAAATTTCATAGAATAAACTAGAGCGCATTCATAACAACAATATAGGTTCAAAGAGTTAGAACGATCTCACAGTTAATGGACAACAGTTGAAAATGAAATAGTTCACATTCGACAAATCCATAGCACAGCATTTGAAACATTCCACCAAGATTTATCCAACAGGCAACTTGTAATTCTTTATTGCAAAAGTAAATAGTTCTTCTTACAACATACTCTCACAAATCTATCTGGGAAAAATTCCTTCTTCTATCTAACTCTCCTATACTTATACTACAAGCAAAATTCTTGGGATGCTCCTCGGTGACCTTTAGGCTCCACGCAATCGTTCAAACCCACCCTATTGTCTCTTTGTGAGTGCTCATGATTTGTACAATACATTACATTTCAAATTAAGATATAAGAGCACTTTATAAAAAGATACCGGCTTGGTAATTGACGAACTTTCCCTAAGCCTAGGCCTCTGTTGCTATCGATTCTACTCAGTAATCCATTGGTATTTTTGAGATCCTATTGATCTCAGACCTTCACTCTCTTCTTTTTCTTGAGCAATATCTCTGCTTTTTTATGCTTCAGCTTCTTCTTTTCTTTCAACCTCCCTTCTGCTTTGTCCTTTAGACATATCTTCTTTGCAGCAATCATCCTGTCATGAACATATCATATTTTTAGACCATTTAGTGTTTAACAAAGTAACACAAACTGTATCAATACATGCATTCTGTAAAATGAACTATAAACAATATTAATGCATGAAAAGATAAGGCAAAGGAAATCTTGCAAGCTGGGTCTTGAAAACTGCTAAAACCACTGTCCAAATTAAAATCACAAGCCCAATAAAACAGATTATCTCAATCTAAGCCGCATTTGGACTAATTCAAAATCCTATGATGAAAGTATGAATCATAACAATGTAACCGCCAATCCGAACCCTAAACTGCACTCTTCATCTTGGAGAAAAACTAGACTTGACCAAAACCCAAGGAGAAACTTCACTGTCCCAAAAAAATAGAGTAAAAGCACACAAAAATGGCAAGAAAAACATTCACTGGCAGGAAAAATACTAAGTATCGGGGGAACAAACTCTTCATCGGCGAATGGAACAACTGTATGCCGAACGGTCAGTTCACTAAGCCGCCGCAACAATGGAAGTCATACAAACTAAGGGTTTCGTGGCAAAATAAAATGTCGGCAAAATAAAACACTAAAAGCTATCGTACAGGCATCGGAGATCGGAACCACTACCCACTAAACACATATGCATCGGCGATCGGAAGGACTAATCATAATGCGTCAGTAGAAATGTTTGCTAGAAAGCCACAACGGCGGAAGTCATACAGACTAAGGGTTCCGCGACAAACTGAAAACATAAGTGATCGAAAACTTCAATGACTATGGATTGGTGAGTTTAACACTAAGCATCTCCGCAGTGTCGGTGAGATAAACAACAAATCCTCCGAAACAGTGGCGTCACTCAAGATTAGAACTCCGACTATTTGCCAAAAACATTTCGATAGCGAAACAAAAAATCATCGCAAAGCAAAAAAGTTTGAACCAATAAAACCACGTAATCGGCGAAAGAAAAACTATCCATCGGCCCATTGTCTATCTGTCCTCCGAAATGGCGGTGACATAGAAGGCTAATGCTCCGACCGTGATAAAATAAAAACGTCGACAGTCCAAAAAAACAAATGAATTAAAAGCGCATCAGTGAAAATAAGAACTATCCATCGGGAAGTTCATTACTTACCCTCCGCAACGGCGGCCGCATAGAGGACTACCGCCCTGATTCAGACATAAATAAACTTCTGACAGCGATGAAGGAAAACATTTTTAAATCAAACTTCAAATTCCACAGTCCAAAGCATTGGCAGACAAAAATCAGCTTTCTGAAAAGAAGAAAAACAGTTGACCTCAATTCAACTTCAAACAATCCAAAATGTAGCAGAGGAAAAAAACAAAGTTCAGCAATCCAAACACTCCCAAGCGAGATAACATTAAAAGGAGGGTCCAAAATTTTTTTTAAATTTGGGAAAATAGTTACAGCTGCAACAATTGGCGACTACCTGGTGAACCCAGATCTCTAGACAATTTCTTCCTTAAGTAACAGACTGTTTGACAATAAAACCAACATGTTGAATTTTTCTAGATGTCTAGATTCCTCAGATGGAAAAGGTATGTACTTTTAATCATTGATGTTAGTCCAATTTATGAAAATGGAAACCAAGATTTCAAAGTCAAGATAACTCTTTTGAGGCCAGGAATATGAGTTTCATTTTTACCTCTGTCTTCGGGTAGCTTCTAGCTTGGACACCACAGGATTGTAACATATGGTAAACAGAAATATTCATTTGTTCCTCATTCCCATGCCATTTTGCACTTTTGTGCTTCTGGACTTTTTTGTCCTTTTTGAGTCCTCCTGCATGCCTTTCTTTCTGAATTTGTATTCAGGCTCCTCTATCCATAGTGTCCTTTTGTGTGAGAGATGTATTAAATTTTCAACTCACGGACGGAGAAGAACTTTGGCAATTTTGTACTCATATAGTTCAGTACTTCGTTTTGATACATATTGCTTTCTTATGAGATTTTTTACTCTTATTTTCCTTTTAGCTTTCAATTCTTAGCATGGGATCATTTATATATAATATACTGTTTACCTTGATTCCTTTCCATGGGTCTTTTGCCGTCACCCCCTAAGACATTTTTAAATGTGAGATGGATGGAGCCTCGAAATAGTATTCCAGACCTTTTGGTCCTGAGTTATTTTACAAGGTTTAAGTAGGAATTCAATGTGTTCATAGCCATTTGGTAAAACTGCTAAACTAAAAGAAATTCTTTAAGATAAATCAATAGTACACAGTCTTATAATCAAAGATTTTTGTTAACCAAAATTCTGATGCTCTCCATGCAACCAAAAGTTTGCTTCTTTTATTGAAATCAATCAAAATCTAACTAAAAGACAAACAGAAAATAAAATAAATCAAAGATAAACAACCAAAAGAGTTTATTTATGTACAAAACAAAAACAAAAAAAATTAGGAAAAATAAGGTTTGAGAACTAAACCATTAACTGGTAAGTTCTCTTCCCACCCCTGTAAATCTCGCAACTTGTAGGTTGAGGGGCCAAGCTTTGCTGTAATCTGAAAAGGGCCTACCCATAACTGTTGAAACTTCGTGTGTTTCCTCTTTTCATCATGTGGGTGATCCCACTTAAGAACCAGATCTCCCACTTCAAATTCCTTTTTTCTAGCTTTATGTTTATCAAACCACCATTTCACTACTTCTTGTTGATGCTTAAAACATTCTTTGGCTCTGGCCCTAGACTCTTCTGCCTTCAAGAGATTATAGATTCTAATATGTAGGATTTCGTTATCTATGCCTCTAGACTCCTAAGCTATTATGGAAGATGGTAGCATAATGTTAGGAGGAAGAATAGCTTCTTTTCCATAAACGAGGGTATATGGTGACACACCTAAGGAATTCTTGGGTGTGACTCTATCAGCCCAAAGAGCATTTGGTAATGCTAAATGCAAACTTCTCTAGTTTTCTATCACAGTTTTCTTTAAGATACTAATCAGATTCTTGTTTGTAGATTCTGCTAAACCATTTCCTTGTCGGTAATAGTTTGCAGAATAATGCAACTTGATTCCTCTTTCATGAGCAAATGCAGTTAATCTAATAGAAAAAAAAATAAGTAGCATTATCAAAAACCAAGGAAATTGGAACCCCAAACCTGGTCATAATATGATCTTGTAAGAAATCCATGACCGCATCTTCATTCACTTTACGTAACAGAATGGCCTCGACCCATCTAGTGAAGTAGTCAGTTGCCGTCAAAATGTATTTGTGTTGCAAGGAAGAATTTGGTTTTATCTCTCCAATGATATCAATCCCCCATTGCTCAAATGGTTCTGGTATCATCACAGGCTTCAATGGTCCTGTTGCTGTGGCTTGTCTTCCCCCACAACTCTAGCAGATATCACACTTTTCGACATGGGCATGTGCATCCTTGAACAGTGTGGGCCAATAGTATCCGGCTCTGAGAATCTTATGGGTTGTCGTATCTCCGGAAAAATGACCTCCAGCAGGCCCATCATGTAACTCTATTTATTATGACCTTCTTTGCATATTATTTCTCTAAGCATCTGAGAAGAACTCCATCATAATTCTTTCTAAATAATATTACATCAGTGATCTGATATGAATCTGATTTAAGGCACAATGTTCTTCGTTGTTTGGAATTCTAATGTTCTGGCAACAATCCTTCTTGGAGGTAATGAACAAGGTCTCGGTACCAGGAATCTGGAGCTTTGAAAAGAGGACATACATCCATCATGTGTGACTCAGATTCATTGTCCCAATTGTTTTCTTCATTGTTTTTACCTTCAGCCATTAGTTTGCACAGTCCTTGCCCTTTAACTATGGATGCTGGTTTGAATTCGAGGTCATATTCTTGTAAAGTTGTTACCCAGTTGCCTCTTCTTTCTCCTAATTCTTTTTGTACGAAAAGAGACCTTACAGCTGGGTGTGGATCTATTACCTTCGTCTGGTTCTTAAGTATGTACGGCCTGAATTGTTATACCGCTTTGAAAACTGCATAAGCTTGTTTATCGACAGCTAGGTAATTCAATTCGGCTCCCTACAGACCAGTTCTCATAAATGATATGGGATACTCATCTCCCCCATCTTCCTTTTTTGTAAGCACCACTGCTAATGAATCGTCAGATGCGAAAGTGTACAAAATAAAATCCTTTTCAAAATTTGGACTTTTGAGAGATGGCGCATGAGCAATAGATGTCTTTATTTTACTGAATGCATTCTTCTCTACATCAATCCACTTGAATTGTACACTTTGTTTCACCATTTGCTGCAAAGGTTTAACAATTTGAGCGAAATATGGTACAAACCTTCGCACAAAATTAATTGTCCCCATGAATGATTGAATACTTTTTTTGTTATGGGGTAAAGGGATCTGTTCTATGGCCTTGATCTTTTCTGGGTCTATGGAGATCCCCTTTTTAGAAACAACGTGACCTAGTAGCTTTTCTTCTATAACCACAAACACACACTTCCTAAGATTCAGTGAGATTCCACATTTTCGACAACGCTTGAAAATTTGTTTTAAATGGAATGCATGTTCTTCTCTCTTCTTTGAAAATATCATGACATTGTCAAGATATACTACAACACTACGGCCAATCATATCGCGGAAAGCTATATCCATAGCCCTCTGGAAAGTAGCTCCAGCATTGATGAGTCCAAAGGGCATTCATCTATAAGCAAAAGTTCCCCACTTTGTTCTAAATGTAGTTTTAAGTCTGTCTTCTTCAGCTACCAAGACTTGGTTATAGCCAAAGAATCCATCTAGTAATGAAAATAACTCAGAACCCGAAGCCATCTGCAATATTTGTTCCATGGGTGGGACTGGATAGTTATCTCTATCCGAAGCACGATTGAGGTTTATAAAATCTACACATTGCCTGATTTCTCCGAATTTCTTCCTCACTGGCACCAAATTCAACACCCATTCCGAATGTCTGACTTTGAATATAATTTTAGCATCCAATAATTTTTTCACTTCACTATAAATTAAAGGTTCTAGTTTTCGATTCATCTTCCTCAAAGGTTGCTGATAAGGCTTGACTCCAGCTCTAATAGGGATGACATGTTGTATAATCTTCGTGTCATATGTTTTAAGCTCTTCATACGTCCAGGAAAACACATCTTTGTATTGTTTGAACAAACTAATGAACTTATTTCTTTCACCTGGAGAATAACACTTTCCCAAATTTACATATCTGAGTTTAACTTCAGTTCCCAATTTTAATAGCTCGAATTGTAAGTACGAGCTGTGAGTTTTGACATTTGCTGGCCTTCTGAATTTGTTGTCTAGATCAAACATTCGCTCTAAGGTCTTGACTCCTTTAGGAATAAAGTTGTCGAATTTTAATTCAGCTTGGTCTTCTTCATCATCGATTATTGCTCCTTTGAAGGTTTCATCATTCATCAAAAATTCCAAGATTATTTGATCATCATCAAAAACTCGTAGATTGGTAATCATGTCTGGAACAGAAGGCCTGAAAAGTAATTCAATAGAACATATGTTATTTGAAGGTGCAAGCCTTGCAGCTTAGGTAGCTAACAAGTCAGCTGCTGCATTCTTTAATCTAGGAATGGATACAATATTAAATGCATAAAAAAATTTAAGCAAATCTCACACTTCATTTTGGTAAGATTTTAAATGAGGTGAAATGCAATGTATCTGATTTCAAATTTGCTTTACAATTATTTCAGAATCCCCATACACTTTCAGATTTTCTACTTTTAATTCAATAGCTTTTCTTAGTCCCTGAACTAATGCTTCATATTCAGCTGTATTATTGGTACATTCAAACTCTAATCTACATGAAAGAAAATGTTTATTTTTCTTTGGATCAATCAGGACACAGCCAGCTCCTGATCCTTCCAAAGTTTTAGATCCATCAAAAAAAAGTGTCCAAAAACTATCTACTTCTACTGCACTTGAATCAAAAACTGCATCTGAAACTAAGTCTACTATTTTACAGTCAAATTCATCAGCCCGTGAAAATCGAAGGAGATCGGGCTGTGTATCTGGTGTACTGCTGGCTTCTTCTGCTTGGTAATTTCCCAGTTCAAGTTCAATAAAGTAATTTCCCAACATGGAATTCACTAGTTGATTCTTACCCTCCAACTGAGTAACGTTGTGCTTCATGTGGGGTTCTCTTAATACTTTTATTTGATTGGGACTTCCCTTATGAGGAAACCACAGAGGTGACCAATCTGATGCAAAATATCCATTTAGATTTTCTGACCAATCTCGACTCAAAACAAGTCCATAAGCCTCAGGTATGTCTGCTACTACAATATCGATGAACTGACATAGCTTTTCATTTGAAGATAATCAAATCAGAACATCCTCCATTTCCCCAATTACCTTCACAGCTGTTCTGTCTAACTGAATAACCTGTCAGGTAGATGGTTTAGGTTGTCCATTTATCTTCTTATAGACTAAAAGTGACATAACATTGACTGATGCCCTTGAGTCTACTACAAGTTGTGCACGTTATGGTTGAAAATTACAAAATTTAGGAGAAATGGTGGGGTTTTGCATTTAGACTTACCTCCCACACTTGCTTCACCAATTTCTTCTTCTTCAGGTTGGTTATTAGTGGGAAGCTTTTCCTCTGATACTTCAAGTGCTTTTAACAATTTTTCTTTCTGCTGAGGCACATTACACATTTCAAACAGTGAGATATTTTCCTTAGCGCTTTTAATATCTTCCACAATATTATACTCCATCTTATGTTCTTCGAGATTCTTCTTTACATCATCAATTTTCTCTTCAACAGGCTTAACAGGCATGTTGATTTTCTTTGGATTTTGACTTGCAATGGTGAATTCAGATATTTTATCAGCTGTGGTGCTCTTCTGAATTTTTTTTACATTCTCTTGAAGTCTCTTAATTTTCGAGAGTACTAACCTGTCTTCTTTTATCAACCCCTGACTTCTTGTTGTCACGTTTGTTTCCGATATCTCCTCATGTTTTAGATAACCTCCTTCTTCGGTATCAAACATCGAGACACAGTCCCATAAAACCAGAGCATCATCCTCTTGTTTTTCTGTGGATTTATTACCCTTTTCTTCCTCATCTTCAGCTTCTGTTAGTTTAGAATCCAATAGCTGATTCATTACTAATGTCATCGAATTGATCCATTGAGGGCAATTTTTTCAGAATGAGGCTGCTGATGAAAGGTGCAAAAATTATCCATACCCACCTCAGTTAAATTCATTGATGCAGGACCGTGTGGAGGAGGTTTAGATTGATTGTTGTCCTCTTTCCTTTTGTAGTAAGGCTTATAAGACTTCTGAGCTTCCTTTTCCTTTTCCAAATATATTATTCTGTTGGATAACTTCTGCATCATCTTCACCATCCCTTCAAAGTCATGTGATTGTTCATCCTTAGGCTTAGTCAGTAACAACACTTTCTTACCAAAAAAAATTTCTCCCGACTACTCAGGATAATCTTCCATGCTCTCTTTTTCAGCTTCTACCCTCTCAGCGTCTTCATAAGTTTCTGACAATGTAGGATTGGCTGACATCTTGGCAAACATGGCCAATTCAGGCCCTAGAGATAAAGTATAGTATTCACTCAGAACTTTATCAGATGGTTTATCAGTTGCAGAAAAATTCTTTAAATAAGCAGCAAACATTTGAGTGAAACTATGCACTTTTTCCTTTCTTTCTTTCTTTAAAGTGCATAACCCTTTCATCAGAGTTGCATGAGTTTTTTGGACTGCATATTTACTTCTAAATATTCTTTCAAATATATCCCAGACTGTGATTGAGTTTGCAGGTAGAGAAAAATACCATGAGGCTGCTGCTCCTTTCAGGGTATGAGGGAACAATCTGCAGACTACATCTTCATGTTCTCCAGCACGTAGTCCTTCTATAGCCAAGTAAAATCTTTGCAAATGATCATCTACCAAAATATTTTCACTTGGGTCAAACTTAGGCAACATTTTCTCAAAATCCTGAGGTTAGTCATGCAAAGGAGGTGCTAGGTTTAATGGTGATCTAGCCCTCCCAGCAGGTGGTGGATTTAGTGGGTTAGGTGCCTGATTTGCGTTTACATTTGCCATGATTCTGGGTGGATAATGACGTGGTGAATGAACAGGGGTATGAACAGGTGAACAGTAAGGTGGATCTGGGCCCAACTGATTCAGAGGTTGAACAACTTCCTGTAAAGTTGTTTCTACCAATTCTTCAAAATCTCCAACCAACATTGCGTCTTCCAATATAGGGCGGTCTTTCTTCTGATAATTTATTCTGGGTAAGGCAGGGATAATCAGTAATCCTTCGATATTCTTCGCATAAGCCCTAGTAATTCTTCTCAAATCGTCAACTACTTCGTTATCGACAAGATACAAAAACTCTTTAACATTTTCTTCAGGAATTGGATTGGGAAACAAACTACTTTCAGAACTGTCACCAGTGGAATAATCTCAAGAAAATGGGTTTCCACAGCCAGCCATGCACTGGCAGCCCTCCTTCTAGCACCAAACAACTGTTGATGCCTGGAAATTCGTTGGTAACAATAGTTAGGGATTCTCCCCAGTAAATGTTCCCAACTAGCCCGTTACTGTTTGGTATGGGAAATCCGTTTGGTTTATGGTCCAGCTATCGTAGGTCAAGTAACAAAATAAAAAGTTTTACCAGTTACGGCCCAGTCCAACGTGTATATTTTAGTTTTTTAAATTTAAGTATGATATGCAAGTGCCTATCTAAGAATGCAGATTGATAGAGAATATGAGGAGTGGTCACAATGTGATGCACAGGTTCTTACCTCTCATCTTAACTCACTCGCATCTAAATCACACACATCAAGAAACTAAAACTAACTATCTAAGCTATCCCTAGGGAGCAAGATTATCATTTATCAATGAGTAATGTATTTTTGCGCATGCATTAAGAAAAATCACATATAGTTGTTACTTAATTAAAAACACATGAACATTAATAGATATATGAACAACAAGATAGCTCATTGTTTATGAAAAGCCTTCATTACTCATAGTGGAAATTTCATAGAATAAACTAGAGCGCATTCATAACAAGAACATAGGTTCAAAGAGTTAGAACGATCTCACAGTTAATAGACAACAGTTGAAAACGAAATACTTCACATTCAACAAATCCATAGCACAGCATTTGAAACATTCCACCAAGCTTTATCCAACAGGCAACTTGTAATTCTTTATTGCAAAAGTAAATAGTTCTTCTTACAACATACTCTCACAAATCTATCTGGGAAAAAGTTATTCTTCTATCTAACTCTCCTATACTTATACTACAAGCAAAACTCTTGGGCTGCTCCTCGGTGACCTTTGGGCTCCACCCAACCATTCAAACCCACCATTTTGTCTCTTTGTGAGTGCTCATGATTTGTACAATATGTTACATTTCAGATTAAGATTTAAGAGCACTTTATAGGAAGGGACTAGCTTGGTAACTGTCGAACTTTCCCCAAGCCTGGGCCTCTGTTGCTATCGATTATGCTCAGTAATCCGTTGGTCTTTTTGAGATCCTGTTGATCTCAGACCTCCACTCTCTTCTTTTTCTTGAGAAATATCTCTGCTTCTTTATGCTTCAGCTTCTTCTTTCCTTTCTGCCTCCCTTCTGCTTTGTCCTTTAGACATATCTTCTTTGCAGCAATCATCCTGTCATGAACATATCATATTTTTAGACCATTTAGCGTTTAATAAAGTAACACAAACTGTATCAATACATGCATTATGTAAAATGAACTATAAACAATATTAATGCATGAAAAGACAAGGCAAAGGAAATCCTGCAAGCTGGGTCTTGAAAACCGCTAAAACCACTGTCCAAACTAAAATCACAAGCCCGATAAAACAGATTATCTCAATCCAAGCCGCATCTGGACTAATTCGAAATCCTCTGATGAAAGTATGAATCATAACAATGTAACCGCCAATCCGAACCCTAAACTGCGCTCTTCATCTCGGAGAAAAACTAGACTCGACCAAAACCCAAGGAGAAACTTCGCCGTCCCAAAAAATAGAGTAAAAGCACACAAAAATGGCGGGAAAAACCTTCACCGACGGGAAAAATACTAAGTATCGGGCGGACAAACTCTTCATCGACGAATGGAACAACTGTATGCCAGACGGTCAGTTCACTAAGCCGCCGCAACAGCGGAAGTCATATAGACTAAAGGTTCCGCGGCAAAATAAAACGTCAACGAAATAAAACACTAAAAATTGTCGTACAGGCATCGAAGATCGGAACCACTACCCACTAAACACATAGGCATCGACGATCGAAAGGACTAATCACAATGCGTCAGCAGAAAAGTTTGCTAGAAAGCCGCAACGGCGGAAGTCATACAGACTAAGGGTTCCGCGACAAACTGAAAACATCGGCAATCGAAAACTTTAATGACTATGGATCGATGAGTTTAACACTAAGCATCTCCGCAGTGTCGGTGAGATAAACAGCAAAGCCTCCGAAACGGGGGTGTCGCTCAAGACTAGAACTCCGACTATTTTCCAAAAACATTCCGATAGGGAAACAAAAATTCATCGCAAAGCAAAAAAGTTTGAACCAATAAAACCATGTAATCGGCGAAAGAAAAACTATCCATCGGCCCATTCTCTATCTGTCCTCCAAAACGACGGTGACATAGAAGGCTAATGCTCTGACCGTGATAAAATAAAAAATGTCGACAGTCCAAAGAAACAAATGAAATAAAAGCGCATCGGTGAAAATAAGAACTGTCCATCGGGAAGTTCATTACTTACCCTCAGCAATGGCAGCCGCGTAGAGAACTACCACCCCGATTCAGACATAAATAAACTTTCGACGACGATGAAGGAAATCATTTTTAAATCAAACTTCAAATTCCACAGTCCAAAGCATCGGCAGACAAAAAGCAGCTTTCCGAAAAGAAGAAAAATAGTTGACCTCAATTCAACTTCAAACAATCCAAAATGTAGCAAAGGAAAAAAACAAAGTTCAGCAATCCAAACACTCCCAGGCGAGATAAAATTAAAAGGAGGGTCCAAAATTTTTTTAGAAGTTGGGAAAATAGTTGCAGCTGCAACACTTTGGAAGAAGATTGATCATGAGGATCAATGCCTAGTAAATCGGGAAATGCATTAAGAGATATTTCAATGCTAGTCAAAACCTCTCCAAGCTTCTTTTCTACTTCATTTCAATGATCAATTTCTTCATCTGATGTTGAATGAGCAGATATTGATTTCTCAACTTTCTTAAACTCTTTGAATTTTCTAGGCTTAGCTATCACCTATTCTTTATTCAACCTGGAAATCCTTATCTCAGAGGTTTCTAGAACTAATTTTGATGCCCTTTGCCTCTTTAGTTTTCCACCTCTCTCTTCCAGAGAACCTTTTAGATCAATAACATCGTTTATCTTCAAAGACAGATTAAAAATTGACTTAGCATTTAATTTGAGCTTATTAGTATGTTGGGTATGAGGTTTCCTCAGTGTATATCTCTACAACAATTCTTGCTTTTATTTTAATATTTATTTTTGCCCCTTCTTTCTAAACTGAGCACCAGATGGCTCTGTTATCTCTAAATCTTCAGGTTTAGAAATTGGTTCTACTCTACCTTTTTCAATGCATGGTTTAGAAACCTTTTCTTGACTTTTCCTCTTATAGCAATAAACCCTCGTAACACCAATATTTGCTTCACTCTATGGGAGGAATTTGCAACTTTCTTCCAGAGGCATTCTTTCCTTTAGTATTAGATGGCCTAGGGTTCTTAGTTTTCTTAGAAGAAGTGTTTGTCATTCCCTCCTGAGCCTGACTAATCTGTCTCAAAACCATAAAGGAATAGAAAATGATACTATTCTCTACGAGCCCTATTCAGTTCTTCAACCTAATAACCTGATTAATTCCTAGTGATAAATGCTATGTTGAGTTTTATGCGAGTAGGCACTAACTTCAACTGACATTTTAGTGAGACTTTTAAGTAAAAAGTAAGGTAAATTGAGCATAGTATCTCCGACAATGTGTAACAGAAACCTTATTTGATACAGATAAACAATGGAGTACCTTCATTTTCTTGTGAAATAGCGTTGAACCCAATACAACATTTCCTTCCATTCTTGCTTCAGCTAGGCTTGAGAAATTCCCTTCCTCCAGTCAAGATTCTGGAACTCTGACATAAGACACTGATTTCAACTGGTCATAGTGAAGTCTTTATACTTGAACCATCATTCTCCATCAACAGGTAATCTCCCAGCAGTGGAAATTGAATTTTCAGTCCCCTAAAAATTCAAATCCAGTGTAGAAGCGTTGAGAATGATCAAATCCCTTCAAGTGCAAACATTTCCTCAAGTTTAAGACTCTAAATAGTCAAAATGTAACAATGAATAGTTATCTATTCCAATTTGAAATCGTGTTGTAAATGTTGTAAATGTTGTAAATGCTAACACGTAAATCCTACAAATAGGCAAAATGTGCATTCTTTAATGAATTATGAAGTAAAATGGTTATTTACCCAAATTTAATTGTGGAAGTTCCAACTATTTCATGTTGTAAAGTACAACAGATAATTAATACATATAGGCGAAAGTTGCATTCATTAATTAATTATGAAGTAAAACACTTGCAATTTACCCAGTTATTGTTAATTTGCAATTATCACAAAACTAATATCTAACATATTGTTTCATTTTTAATTTAATAATACACCATCCAATATATTTTCCATCAGAATCTTTCACGTGCCAACTATTTATGAAAATATTTATTTAAAACGTGAAGATGCCTCAATGGAAATTGGAATTGAAATTTGATGTATATTTATATAAATGTATTTTACAATCTAGCTAATTTAAATTTGAGTTGACATGTGTTTGGTTTTATAATTTTTTTATATATTTAGTGTTTAGAACCAACACGTGAGTGTGACATGTTAAATTTAGTGCAGCTGCGAGACCAATTCTCAAGGAGGATGGTACCCTACTCAATTAACTAGGGCAGAGTAAGACGCTAGAAGGTACCCTAGGGCCCCCGGTAGTCTCCTGGGGTTTTTGGTTTGGGACCAAGCAGGTTTATGCCATGGCAAAGCCCCTAGCATGTGGCTAGGTCCCCTATGTGCCTCTAGGGTATTCTAGTCTGGGACCAAGGACACGATGTCCAAGTAGATCCTGCAGGTAGAGGCAGAGACATATTCTGGTCTGGGACCAAAGACACGATGTCCAAGTAGGTCCTGCGGTTAGTTGATCAACTTTGAGTCTGGGACTGAAACTCGGCTTAGTACTAAAGACCATTCTCTGGAAGAATGGAGGACCCGGTCAAGGTCCAAGGGTTGATCAACATGATTCATTCTAGGACTGAAACTCAGCCTAGGGCTAAGAGCCATTCTTTAAGAATGGAAGATGATGACGTGTGATATTCTCTCTCCTAGTCGTCACTATTAGGTTGCTTCTCAAGGGACTGGCAACACCTTGATGATGTCACTAGCACCTATCCCTTAGGAGCAATATTGAGGACCAAAGGATCGTACCATCTGGTTTGGATCTTCCTCTTATACAATGATGATATATATGAAACAATGTACCTTGCGAGAGAGAGAAAATATTAAAGTCCTTGGTCTTGTTGGTCCTATAGGTAAAAGGAAAATGGTTGTCCACCCTTATGATTCACCTTGATCTTGTGAGTATGTGGGTTGTTTTATTTGTGACCTCTTTGGTTGACTCTTGGTCCTTTATCTTACTTGGTCCTAACACTCTTATTGTGTGTACCTTTGATTATGATGACTCTTACTTTGTGGATTTTATTGTTGGTACACTATCCTAAGTGCATTTACTTTATGGTTTTAAAGGACCGTTGGACCACTTATTGTTTATGGTTTTATTATCAAACTTTTGGAATAATTACTTGATGGTTTTATTATAAAAATTTTGGACTAATTGCTTGATGGTTTTATTATAAAACCATTGGACCTTTTATTATTTTACCTTTTGACCATTTTTTTAATTACACCATTTTACCTTATGGTTTTATTCTATAATCTTTAATCCATTTATTTTATTGTTTTATTTTTGGACCACTTTAAACCTAAGTGTTTGAGTCACGCTTGTTTTATTTACTCACCCTAACCTATAAAAAGCTAAGGGTATCATTCAAGACACACACAACACTTTCGATTTGACTGCTACTTATTGCATCACCCATGTGGCTTAGTTCTACGAGATCCTCCACGGTAATTGTATCTGCATGGTGAGGGTGCTCCCATGTGACTTACCTTCTGCATTCTTTGTGATCCTCCACGGTGATTGTATTCGCATGGTGAGGGTTCTCCCATGTGACTTACCTTCTGTGTTCTGCGTGATCCTCCACCATGACTGTATTCGCGTGATTCCTCACTAGTGTGACTATCCACCATCGTGATTGTATCTTTGTGACTCCTCCATCGTGATTGTGTATGCGTAAATCCACCACCATCACTGTGTCTGCGTTGATTCCTCGAAGTGACTGTATCTAGTTTTCTTCCAGCATGACCACAAGTTTCTCCTTTGTGTGGACTGTGTGTTCTCCCTACATATCCATGAGGTTTCTCTTTTGTGTGGACTGTGGTTTTCTTCCAGCGTGAGCATGAGGTTTCTCTTTTGTGTGGACTGTAGATTTTCCATGCGTGACCTTGAGCTTCTCTTTCAGTGTGGACTATGGGTTTCTCAGCATGACCATGTGTCTCCTACTTAGCATGCCTGTGTAAAAGTATGATTGTGTGTCTCTGCACAATGTGACTGCAACCTTACTCATCATGATTGTGTGTCCTTTGTCAGCATGACTGTGCTAGGTATGATTGTGTTTGTTGACTAAGAAGTCTGGGTCAGCATGATCCTGCTTTAACCCTCTTACGCTCTCTCTCAAGATACATAAATTGTTTGCCTAGTTGACTTGTCCCTTCGGTGAAAATATCAAATCTAAAATATCCGAGTATAAGGATGATTCAAATATTGGTTATGATTCTTTACTGTCGATATCTACTGTATATTACTTTTCATGTTGCTATTGTACATGACATTTGATGAATCTCGATGACCAACTTTAACTCAGTGACTAATGGATCGTTAAGTTGACAGAGATGAAAATTATGTTTGTTTTATTACAATTCAATTTTATTGGAGCGATGCTATTATGAATATGATTTTATAATTATATTCATGCATTAAAGTTTATTACTTATGTTAAAAACTCCTCTAACCCACTCGGATGTGGGTGCCACTTGCCTGATCGATAGCGTAGGGAACCTCGAGCCGAGAGGCGGCTACATGGCACCCTGCAGGGCGGGCCCTCTTCATCCCCCCCTAAGGCAGAATTAAAGTGCATTCACAACACGGAGGTCATCACCCTGGCTAGCGATGGCAAAAGGGTTCAGTAATTAATACCTTCATCCGAAGATGAACAATCGATCATGTCGAGTGATGGAAGAGCCAATTTGCAATCGCGTCTGGCGTTAAAAGAGCCACCCCTTCCTTAACTCCCCTTCAATGGCCTCTGAGTTGATACGTGTGGCCGACATGGCTAAAGATATTGAACGAGAGGTCCCTGGGCTCATTCTCCTACTTTTGTTTTTGGTTAGCAGAGATTCATCCCATCTCAGTCCTTGACCGCCCACTTGGTTTTCTTCAAAGTTGAGCCTTCACCTGCATCAAGAGCCAAGGCCACTGGCTCTAGTTATTTCCAGAGAATCATCCCAGCTCGGTTCTAATCCACCCACTCGGTTTTCTTTGAAGTCGAGTTTTCACCTGCATCAATAGTCAAGACCACGAGCTCTCGTTAGTAAGGATTCTGACATGAACCTGCAACATACTATTTGTTTCACCATGTCGCGACAACGTGGCACCCCTCGTCGTGGTAGCAATGGTCGCGGTCGTGCACAGCGCAGCATGGGCACGATGATGGAAGAAGGTTATGAGACCGATGTCTCCATGCCTATGAGAGTCTTGATTGGTGAATGGGAAACTCGGTTGGTTACTAAGCAATTGGCTAGAGGTAGAGGAGGCAGCCAAATTTAATCACTACTGGCTTATCAAAAATATGATGAGCACTTTAATGGAGGAAATGGTCAGCAATTAGAACTACACTCGCAGCTCGATGCTCTCTACCAAGACCAAACCGATTGAACTTAACGCCCAACTCAACAGGCTGGACACGACTTACGCTTGGAAACGCTTAGCAATTGGGCTCTGCACTGTAGGCAACGCTAAAGGGGGAAGCGCTAGCGTCACAAGAGGACCATCAGTGTCATTGGATAGGATCTTGGCTCTTGCGATGGCTACAGCGATGAATGCTCCATTCCTTGTGCCTTCCATTATCACGCCATTGTTCAACAAGTGCGCCCGTGAAAGTGAGGTACCTGTCCGAAAATCTTCTCCTCTTCCAGTCAAGCAATCGGACACTAAGGCTGATGAACAATTCCAGGGGGGATGCCCCATCATAGAGGAGGTTCCTCCCCCTTAGCTTCTTGTTGATGAAGACCCAAAAGACAGTTCGGCCCACCACTGGTTCCAAATGCTATTTTCAGTTGATATGTTTTAATTTGCTTTTTAGACTATTGTTTAATGTCTTTGAACAATACTAATATGAATTTTGGAGTCTGGTTTGGCCCCCATCGGTGGAATGGGTTTTTTTGTCATTTTTATGTAAGACAAGTCCACAGTGTTGACTGGTTGGGGTGGTGGCTCCTTTGTTTCAAACCACCCCAAAAGTATGTCAGTGATGTAAATTTTGATGTAACCT
>LPNX010159652.1:549991-578406 GCA_001517045.1 Pseudotsuga menziesii | reverse complement strand
TTATTTTATTATTTTAACCATTATTTTATTATTTTAACTATTATTTTATTATTTTCCTTAGGAGGCCCATTTTAGACCCCAAAACTCCTCTAATGGTTTTAGTAGTTTAATACAATTTACAGACTTAAAAAAAAATTCCTCTAACCCTAAAACTTTAACATGACAGACGTGACACATCTCATCCACTTTAGGTTGTAGAAAGCACCTCTCAATGCAAAGAAAATGGGAAATATGAAAAGAGGAAAGGATGCACCTTAAAAAGGAAAAGCTTGATAAAAATTTGCCAATGGAGCTAAAAAAATGTTACCTAATGGTTAGAAAATGCAAAGTCAACACAAAGTGAAAGGACAAACTGGAGTCACCACTCAACCTAAGGACAAAGCCAAGAAACGCAAAGAGAGAGAAAGAAAAGAGGTCATGTTTGGAGCATGTATTCAACATTTTGACCCTCATACTCAAAAGGCATGTGATCAACTCTCTTTTTCTTCTTGGAGCATTCTTGTCGATCTTCGACACTTGCCTTAATCGCATCTTTGTTGAATCACTCTCAACTTCAATTAGCATTCTTGGTTTGCATGATTCAAGCACTCTTAAATATAATAGACACTTGTAAGTAGCGTCATCAAATTAATTTCTTTCTTAATCGCATCTTTGTTGAATCACTCTCAACTTCAATTAGGCTTCTTGGTTTGCATGATTCAAGCACTCTTAAATATAATAGACACTTGTAAGTAGCGCCATCATATTACTTTCTTCTTAAACATGCTCTCTCATCTTTGTTGTCACTTTTTTTCAGACTTCTTAGATGACATTATGGGATTTGTATCCCCACTATGATCGCTTGCATAGGCTCCTTCAAACTTGTTCACCAATTCCAAAGAGGTCCATGTGTGTGTTTCTTGGACGCTTCAAATTTGACCATGAGAGGTTTTCCTTGGAAAAGATATAAAGTCATTTGTACATGAGCAAGTGGTTAAAAACTAAATCATTATCGATGTTATCTTGAGGGTACTTTTTGTACCCACGAACTACTCGAGTTGCAAGTTATTTTTGTTATGATGTGTTCATTATTCTTTCATGGATTTTGATATGTTAATCACATATTAATTAACAATGCCCTGTCATTTCTAACACCATCATGAAAGTTGGTGTATTTTGGATGTTTCCCTGAATACACCCGAATTGGTGTCCTCATGCACCCAAAGGAGGCCTATGTCGTGTGTTATTGAGATTTTTATCAAGCATAGTATAACCGTTTTGATTTGGTTGGGTTGGGTTGGGTTGGTCAGTTTGTCATGGTCCCATTTTCATGCCAACTCCTTGTTTAAGGGTAACTTTCCATATTAGTGTTAGGAGCAACTTGGATAAAGTAACTCTCCATCTTAGAATTTTAGGACGAACTTAGAAGATCCTACATGAATTATGTTGCATCCAAATTACTTATAAAAATTGGTATCACTCTTTTTTCACTTGTATGTTCTTTATAAATTAGATGAAAGCATAAGCTTTATACGACATCTCCATGCTGCAATTCAAAAAATGTATTTTATTACTATTAGCTATCATATCAGAGTTATGCATACAGATAGCGAGCATAAGAGTATTGCATGTATATAATGCGCATAAGAGCTTTGTTGCCACGTCCAGCATGAAGTCTAGTTTGATAATCCCAGGCTTTGATTTGATATGAGCTCAGGTGACTACTGTTCTCTTTGAGCAAGGTAAGCCATGGCTAGTGTTGTGATAACTTGGCTTTTACTTACGCCATCATAGCCCACTCCTAGAAGTAGAATGTCTTAGTAATCACACTCACCGTCTTATCTTTATACTTTTTCTTACTAGTGCTACTGTCGCTTTTCTTAGATTTTTCATTTCGATCTTCAGTACCTTAAAGTGGGCTGGTCTTTGACAATAACTTAATATATAATGAATTGCTGCTTTAGGTTTAGGCCAAGTTTTCCTCCGGGTGATACTTCGATCACACTGCAGGGAGGATCCAATCTTAACCAACCTGATACTAAACATTATTAAGACTAATATCCTATCCAAAACTTTTCAATCCTCTGGCAGATCCTTGTTTAAAATCACAAAAAAGAACATCCATATAATTAAAAGACGCATAGACTTGTACCAATACTATCAGAAGTCTATCAACGTGTGTAGCCACAAAATCCTCAAAAGGGTAACTCCATTGTTTTGAGAAAAATTTTGCAGCATTCTTGAGTGTAAACATCAATTGGAGATGCCCTAGAAAATTGTGACCTCAAACAAATCCAAAGAGATCCAACTGAAAAATAGCTTATAGAGATCAATTCAAATTTAATTGTATATAATGTATAATATAATCACGGAGCTATCAAATAATATATTTCATTACTAAAAATCCCCGTGTATTCTACTCTCAACCACCTTTACAGCAAGCCAACCACATCAATTTAGGATTGTTCTTTACAATGGATATTTTGCTTTAGCAGTATAAGCTTTGGGTGCAACATTCTGGCCAGTGAAACTTCCTTCTATTTTCAGGTTAAATGATCTCCAATTCAATATCTAAGTTATAAGCCTTTTGGACAAAACATTCCCTATATAATTTTATTCACGAGGTGAGGACAGGCTTTACCATGTATATTGTTTTCATCACATGGAAAAATTGCAGTAATAGGTGGATAAACAGTCAACCGAGGAGCTAGTTGTTTCAATCTAGCTCATTAATTCCCATTAGGTTCAACATTACCCTTTTATCCTCCTTTTTCTATCTATTTATTTTAGTTAGAGATTCGTTAATAGTTAGTCTATTTTAGTTAAAAGTGAGTTAAACCATTGGTATCTTTTAAATGTGTCCTCAGTATACTCTTTAGTTTGCTATTCAGAAGTGGTTTACTACTTCATTTCGTTTTATGACAGTGACATAGAGCAACCAACGTAGTCAGCCCTCCAGTCTAAGTGCTCGTTTAGTTCCATTGTAATTTGACAATATTCCAGATTAATTGTGCTCATCGAAAATTAATTTTAAAGTGTTATTGTCTTGAGAATATTAAAAATTGAACGTCCAATCCAGGTATTTTTATTCACAGGGAAGTCTGTAGTGACTCTGTACAACTGAGAGGTGAATAATACATTACTCAATGTGTACGTTCTTTATGAAACGATGGGAATGAAGAGCATTTCCTAAAACTTTGCTCCAATTCTAGGCAATAAAACCAAGAACGTGACAATGTTACATTTGATTCTACTAGAAATCATGGGGGGTCATTCTTCACTAACTTCACATTTTTGTATAAACGCCTAAGGTCTTTCATAGCCTTCTCTTCTATCTGGATACAGCGAATTGAAGAAGGTGTGCTAACCTCTGGCTTAAACCAACGACAGGGGCTATCCTTCACAACATTAAAACTAGGATCTAACTTGGTACTGGAGCCTGACGCTGCAAACAAGTCAACTGAACTCTTGGTTTTCTGTTTTACCTGCAAACATGTAACCATTAAACACACTGACCTGCAATTTAATCAGTTAAAACATTTAATCTAAACTTCAAAAATAACATCTATCAAACCATTTAAATCTGAGGTCCCATACTATACCTGCTGCATTTGAATATCTCTCAATGACGACCTGGACATTAAAGGGGAGGTGCCTGCCCAAGGTGGGGTACTTTTTTCTGCATCTGAAGCACTAATTACCTTGCTCGGGATAACGGCAATTGGAGCTGATGCACAGGCACGTTGACTTAGGGGAATATGAATGTGATCTGTTTCAGGTTCATTCATACCCATTTCATACACATCAGCTAAGCCTTTAGATTTTCGTATTAGTTCACATTCTGAACTTTTACCTTTGCCTACACATTTCAAAGGGCCCCTGGTAATTTCTGGGGTTAATGGTATATTCGATTCAAGTATTTGTTCGCCCTGAATTTCAAGGAGAGACGTGGAATCCTTGCTAATCCTTGCTCCACCCCAAGCTGGACCCTCTACCTTGGGTGGACTTGGTGCTTGAACGGCAATTTTGGGTGCATCATCTAACGCACCACTCAAGAAAACAGATAAACCACCTTTCTTAGACTTCTTTTTCAAGGATTTCTTTTTTGCCACATTTACCTCTGAATCATGACAACTGGATGTTGCCATGCCTGCATTCTTATCTGAACCATAATCATTGCACTCTACCATACTTGCTTTCTGAATTGAGGACGAAATTTTTGAATCTCCAAATTTTACAGCATCGTCCTAATCCACCACATAATAAAAAATTTACTGCACATTGCACAACCTAAATATATTTGTGCTTATATTTAGATCAATGCTTACAGGAGAGGAAAATGCTAAAAAGAAAGTCTAAAAAGTTTTTAAATAGCTGGTAACAAAGGTGTGAAATTCAAGAAAAAGAGTGGACGGTAGCTATAAGTTATAACAGATATTACTTACCTTTCCTCCATCATAAACAGGGCAATCGTCATTCTGAAAACCCTTCAAGGGATTTAAGCTTTCCTGTATTTTCTTAGGACCTCCTTTGACAGGTACCTCACACTTAGAGATGTCAGGCAAATCTCCAATCTGCTTCTGAGAAAATTTGTTTCCTTTTTTCATTCCCTTGCGCTGACGGCTTCTTGATCCATTTTCCATTGAAGACTTCCCATCCAGTAAAGTAGCTTTAGTACATGCTGTCTCCAGTTCTTCATTGGATTCCACTGCTACTCCAGTTTCAAGATAAGCAAGAGTATTTTCAAGTAGACTTTTTGTCTGAAGTTTTGCTTTTTGTTGCTCATCAAGGAAATAACCATTGCTTTGTTTCATCTCAAGCATCTCTATCTGCTGAAGTTTCTTCCTTATAGCTCTTACTTCTTTCGCCATAGCTTGATCAGCTGCACTTGTCTGATGCAAAAAGCCATCCCCAGATCTTCTATTGCATGTTGACTGATCGATAGTTTCTGCAGAAGCAAGGTTGCGTAGCTTAGGAAATCCAGTTTCACCATCATCTTCCTCACTATCAATAATGGCAGGAAATGTAGCAGTTGGGGTTGGAAGATGACGATGGCTCCAAGGCTCAGAAGACTTGGCATCCAAGGACTTCTCCAATTTAGACAACAACTCTGGACTTACATTAGCAAAGGCCGTAGGAGATATTGTAAGAATGTAATCAAGGTTGCGAAGCACCAGATCCTGTGAACCAAAAAACAAACAATAAGCCAACAAAAAGAAAATTTATAAGAGACCTATCTAATTTTAAAGATCCCGATGAATGGGAAGATCTAAAGATATCCAAAACAGTCAATTGAACAGTGTCACGTTTAAACATTTCTGGCCAGAACATATATGCAATATCTTAACAAGTCCTGTCCAGGTATAGGAACTATGAATTTTTAAGTATAAGACATCATATTAATGGTTTAAGAAAATAAAACGGGCTCCAAACCACTAACTTGTAAGGAAAAATGGGAGTAATTTGTATTAAGATTAATTAAATCCTAAAGATTACTTATAACTGGAAACAAGTATAAAGAAATTAATGATATATAGTTAACAATAAAAACTAACAAAATATAAGTAATGGACCACAGAACATTCATGAGCACTACATAGGACCAGTTACACTCATCCCAACAGTTATGTCTTTTTCAATAAATGCCGTGTTCCCCATTTCAATAGACAATCTGGATTAAAGGGTAAATGGATGTTTGGTGGACCACAGCAGATTCATGAGCACAAGACCAGTTACACCCATCCCAACAGTTCTTTTTTATCAAATGATGTCTTACCCATTTCAAAAGACAGTTGGGATTGTTAGGTACTAGCAGTTGGTGGAGGCACACTGATACTCTAGCAAGCCATAACTTGCAACAACCTAGTCCTGCACTGAGATATCTAGCAGTTCTTGGCCATTCAGTTTTTGCTCGGACAACAAACCTGGCTTGAATTGGTAGAAAAGCAAAATGCATTCAAAACGCTTCCATATGAAATAAGGTCCAGACAAGCAACCCACTGAATTTCCAAAAGGGAAATATTATACACACACACACACACACTGACACACCATGAACTTCCATAAACTCAAGATTGAGACAAAGAGATATCTACAGCTCTGCACTTCTATCAAGTCATTCACTGTAGTAAACACTTCCTCAAGATATCGCCAGCTTGTTGCATCAGAGAGGCAACCTCTTATAGACAAATTCTGAAATAACAACAAATTTAGATGTTCAAAGATGTTGCATGACCATCCTTCAGTGATTTTATAGCTGTTAATGATATTATATTTTTTTATCTGGCTACATGTCACATACCATATAGAATTAAAGGATTCGTCTAAACAGGATGTCACAATTGAATCAGATGCATCTTGCATTGACTGAGATGTCCATTCACCTGGGATCTGCTAGAAATGTGGAGCACACTTCCTGACCAGTTCAGTAAGACACCTGGGACAATTACCACATTTCCACTAAAGCACTAAATAAATAAATCAAAACAAAACAATAAGAAACCTTAGAATTCATATGATTGCATTTGCAGACCTTAAAAGTAGAAGTAATATCCATTTATGCCAATTAATGGGCAAGGATAGAAAGCATATAATTTATATATTAGATATATATGTGGGTATATAGAATAATTCTGCTATATAATTCTTCATATCACCAAATTACTGGATCTGCTCACCTATGCCTTTTGGCATATTAAATTATTAGATTGTCAGATCTGGTCCAGTTGAACAACTTTTATCCTAACAAACTACTAGATAGCCTGGAATATTTGATAGGTTTTGGTATAGTGATGTCAATAAAGTTCAGTACACATTACGTCTGGCTGCTGCATAACCACTCATATAAGTTTACATTATTAAGTTACTTGTGTTATTGTACATACTACATACTACATAGGCTTGAATATATTAAATTTTAATACACCCTGGCAATGATGCATGGCAAATCCTTGGCAATCTGTTTATGTTTGTAAAGAATGTCTATTACAGCCAATTTAAGAGGAGGTGACTTTTATGCAATTAATAGATCTGATTAATAATGAACATGTACAACAATACTAGCCATTTATCATTAATTGTAATACTCGTTATAAAACATTGAGTTGTTTCAAGAGACATATTCCCTGCCTTTATTATATTTATAATCCAACCTGGTCTACTGCAAAGCTGGGATCAAAATACTGAAGTTGCAAACCTAAATGTGGTTAAATAGCCTTTGTGGGTGCAAATCTTAACCCCAGATCTATTAAGATCCGGAGAGGGATGAGAAAAGTGGACAAGTCTTCATTTAAAACTCAGAGCTATCAGATTGGTCACTTGTGTGTAATTTACTAATTACCAATAACCTACATGGTGATACCATAGGAAAATGCATTGCCTAAATGTGGAGGCATGCAAATCACTATCACTTATGCACTTTCAATCACATACAAATGAATATAACAAGTTGCAGTGGCTGGTAATTTTCTTTATAGTTAGAACAAAAAAAAGTCATTTTCTACTAAGTGCTTTCAAGTGCTGGCCAAAAACCCTAAAAATAAAGCTAGATAGAACAACTAAACTTTACAAATCCCTCACTGGAACATTTAGCCTATAACACAAAAAGGTTACTCACCTCACAATGTATCCGCAAGTCCTCAGCTTCCAGTGTATCCGCAACATCAAGCAATTGCACTGCATTTTTGGGTTCCACCAGAAACTCTGCTGCCACCTTCTGGCACAAATCCTTCAAACTTGGAACAATTTTTTCAAGTTTATCACTATCACATTCACCTCCTTTGGATACATTTTGGAAAACATTTAATGTTGCATCATCATCTTCAATCTCATCATCTTCCTCGCAGTGTTCTTTTGTTGTTGTCTGAATTTCTTCAAAACGTTTGGGGGCGTATTTGGGAATATAATTGGTAGAAACAGCCAGAAAGTGAGTTTCACCAACAGACACTGAAGTGGCATGCTTAATCCCATGTATACGATGGAGAATAGGAGCATCTCCTTTGTGTTTCTGTCCATCCCATGTATAAACGTCACCTGTTAAAGTAGCAATGGCAGTCCAGTATTTGCCGGCTGAAACAGAGACCACATTGCTGCTAGTCATGGAGTAAAGCTATACAAGTAACATAATTACAATGTCAAGAAGAGGGCCAAAGAGCAAGAATTTGAGATTTAATTGCAATCTATGCATAAGCTTAGTCAACAAGGACTTTAGCAAATATTAAGTTGCTAACACCCAAGAAAACGCCCTCTACTCAGCAGCAAAAATCAGATATTTCCAAATCAGCGTTTCTGTTCTTGGTTAGCTTTTAGTCTTTAGAAGTAATATTTCTTGTGTGCAATTTAAGAAATACAATATATAATGAAACAAGCATTATTAACCATGCAAACCTGCTGGCAATGAAGATTTGGATCAGATGAAACCCAGTAGAATAAAGAGCCATCATCAGAAAGTACTGTGCTGTGAGTCATGCCTGCTGCTATTTTAACTACATGTAGCCGCTCCATGAGGTGAAACTTCAAAGGCATGTTTCCACACTTTTTCGTATTCCTTTGAACCAGCACTCGCCTTGGACTCACCATTTTGTAGCCCCATGTAAAAACCTGCAATATCATTTACCCAAAGAAAATATTATCACTAAAGAACTCATAGCAACTCCGAAACATCAATAATTTTAGAGTCTATTTACCTGTTTAATAAACTGGAATTTGTTCATTCCTTGTACTAAGAAAATACAAAACATGATAGAAAATTGAAAAGAGACAATTTTACTATTTTTCCACATAAAACCAAAAATAAAACAGACACATGCATAATTTACAAATCCAACAGGGGAAAACAGCAATGTGTCCTATGTCTTTATATTGATGTCCTCAAATAACTAAGAGCAACCAAAAGGAACCTGAAGGTATAAACTTTTCAAAACAACCAATGGAGAGCATCGACACGTGCATAAATTTACAATACCAACAGGGGGGAACAGCAAAGTGTCCTGTGTCTTTATATTAACGTCCTCAAATAACTAAGAGCAACCAAAAGGAACCTGAAGGTATACAGTTTCCAAAACATCCAATGGAGAACATTGCCGCCCTTTCTCTAAAGCTATTTAGCCGAAACTGCCTATAGGGTGCATGGGTCCCATTCATCAAATGTATCTGGCATATTGTCGAAAGCCATCTTTACCTATGTTAAAAATCAGACCTCTGTTCACATACAGATTTTGTCAAACACTTCATAAACCATCAATATCAGGCCTCAACAGTAAACCACAATCAAGCACATTTATTAACCATTCAATGGAACTATCCTGTAGGCTGATATACTGTTTACAAAGCATATTTAGCAGCGGAAAAACATAAATAGCAACAGACTGTAACACATTTAAAGACTCAGTATTTTGGTCAAAAATAGACCCTGGAAAAACCCCCTCAACCCCTGGGGAAAACCAGCATGCAAGAGAAATTTTATTGAGATTCAGGAAAAATCATACATCAATTTTTACAGTCAAAAATCAACTTATCTTCAACCCAGAAATCTGTCTCGGTTTCCGTGCTATTTTCTTCTCCAAAAATGTGTCAAAACCAGCATTTAACTCTGCCTCGATTTCTGTGCCAGACCGTACAGCATTTAATGCAGCCGTACAGCACCTCGATTTATGTGCCAGACTGTACAGAAATTTAATGCAGCCGTACCCTCCTCGATTTCTGTGCAAAAATTAATGCAGCCGTACTTCTCCTCGATTTATGTGCAAATAAATGCAGCCGTACAGCATTAAATGCAGGCCGTACCTCTCCTCAATTTCTGTGCAGCAATACACCACCTCGATTTCTGTGCCAGCATTTAATGCTCCTGTACTACTCCTTGATTTCTGTGCAACCTGTGAATCTCTCTCTCAGCTGTCCTGAAAATCGAGCCCTCCTCTCAAAATCTTCAGCAATCTCCTGCAAAAATGTGCTCTCACACTTCTCTCCAAGCTCCTCTCTTGAAAATCGAGCCACTCAAGAAATCTCTCTTGAATAATGTGCCAAATGAAGTCTCATGCACTTTATTTACCCTATTAAGGTTATTCTCATGACTTTTCACCTTCAACGGTCGAGATTAGATCTTGGCCAAGAGATCTAAGGCTGGGATCTAATCTCTCATTCACTTAAATCTCCCAAGTGAACTTTACAACAAATTTTTCTTTTTGAAAAGTCACATCACCCTAAATATTTAAAAGTACACTTTATGACTTAAAGTCACTTTAAAAACATAATAAAGTGAAACTCACTTTTAAATCATAAAGTCACATCAAAAAGGTACTTTAATAAAAAACACATTACTAAAGTCACTTTAAGAATATAAATGAGACTCCAAGTTAATGACCCCTGCACCTAGGCACCTGATGCAGGAGTGCCACCGAGCTATCAAAAACTAACAGCCTAGGCTATGCAAAAATAGAATTTTGTTTTTCTTGAATGTATTATCATAAGACCCAACCATAATCACTAGACTCCTACTTAGAGAAGAAACTTAAACCATGAAAACAACTAAAACAAAGCCCAAAAAGGATGTGAGTCTCTTCTTCAAAACAACCAACAGAAGGCATGACCACCCTAATTCTACAGCTATTTTGCTGAAACTCCCTAAAGGGTGCATGGGTCCCATTCATCAAATGTATCTGGCATATTATCAAAAGCTACCTTTGGTTAGGCTACAGGCATACAACACAGAATTTTGTTTTTTTAATTATGTTGTTACAAGAACCACCTATAATCACTAAAATCTAACCACTGAAAGAAGAAATTTATGCCATCAAAACAAATTCCAAAGTAGATGTCAGTCTATTCATCACTGAAAACTCATTATTTATATGTTGCATGTGCCATAGGTCATAAATTCCACTGTAATTATTGTGTATTTTTTACTGGATGACCTTAGCAAGCTCTCAGAGGCTGTGCCTTCCCATGCCTAAGGCTGTATGGAGTCATTTATGACTCATATCCAGCCCAAAATTCTCTTTTCAGTGTTTCCTATCCCAGAGTTTCTGCTCTATCTGGTAGCAGTCTGCAATATGGTACCACCCAGGCACTCGGTCGAGTTTGTGATAAAGATTTACCACAAGGTTATGTTTCTGATAAGACTAAGGAAATCTCAATTGGTATTTTACTATTTATGAGTATAAACTGTAATGAGATATGTAACAAATCAAACAGATCTTTTGTTTGAGTTGCTATTTCTGAGTATTAATATTTATTTTTCCAGTATGACAACATAATGGGTCTTGTGCTGAATATTTCTGCGTATGACATTGCAGATTTGTCAATATCCATATTTGTGGGACACTTATGAGTGACTCGATCTGTGACCTCTTCTTCAACATCCCTCCAAAAACCCTCATTATATAGAAGATTTGCAGTCTGAAATTTGAATGCAATCAGTGATCTTCTTCAAAGATAGTTTGTGAAGAATACACTGCAAGCAATGAAGTTGCTGGCAAATCTAATGACGACAGGGAAAACGAGCTTCTTGTCTTTATTGTGAGTCCTCATCATGCTAACTACCCTAGTATAATTGTAGATAAATTTGGTAAGTGACTTGGCCTTATCTATGATTTCCTGGACCAAAAAACATTTGGCAATAACCACTAACCTTGACGTAGATGGATCAAGGGCATATCTCTAAAGTTATGACCCGTGTTACCGGATCCACCACCCTAGTCTGTAGGATCCGCCGATCCATGGATCCGAAATGTAGCCGGATCGGATCTGCCTCGGATCGACCATGGAAACGAATCCCCTGCAGAAGGAAACGGATCCTGAGAAAAATAAATAAATTCCTGAAATTTTCAAACAGATCCTGTGAAAAATCAAACAACTCTTGAAATTTTCAAACAGATCCTGCAACTTCCAGTGCTTCTATGACCCACTGATCCTCCCAAAAAATTATTTTTTAATGGAAAACGTAAAAACCCTAAACAACTAATGGCTAAAAGCGTAAACCCCATTTTTCCCAATGTCTGATCTATCCTTATGTCAAGATATGCTCTTGAACTGTGATATATCAATATCAAGGTCTGCTCTCAACGTTTTTAATTGATATATCTGTATGGTCAAGGTCTGTTGTCAAGGGCTGATCTATCTTTCTGTATTATGCTGTTGCTCATTTCACCTACAATGTTCTGTAGTCTTGCCATAGTGTTCAAGAAAACCACTTTATTGTAGATTTTTGCAAGTTTTTCAGCCTCCGGTTTATAAGTAAAATTTGTCACAGTTTATTTCATTCTCAGAAAAATAAATGACTGGAAATAAACATAAAATTTTCAGACTTAAAACACTGCTGTAACTTCACTTTTTCACTGACAGAAAATAAATAATCAGCACGCGATTCAACACACAGTACTCAGGAATTTTTGGCCAATGACCCTGGAAAAACCCACAAGGGGAAAACCAGTCAGAGAGAGAGAGAGAGTTTTTATTAAGCTTCTAGGAAAAAATCAGACATTCATTTACAGTCAAAATCCAACTTATCTCAACCCAGCAGACTGCCTCGTTTTCCGTGCAAATGCTGCCTCGATTTCTGTGAAATATTTTTCTCGAAAAATGTGCCGAAATAGCAACAATCTTCAGTCTTGATTTCTGTGAAGAACTGGAAGGATTCTGCCCTCAATTTCTGTGCCTTTAAATGCTGGAAATCTGTACAGTACGGACAGCATTAAGTAATGTTGTACAGTCCTCGAAATCTGTGCCTGGAAAACCCTGAATGCTGCCTCGAAACTTGTGCCTGTACTTTCCTCGAACTTCATGCCCAAAACTGCCCTCAAAAACTGTGCAAAATCTGTACTGTACAGACTGCAATAAATGCACCCATACTTCTCGAAAATTGTGCCTGCAATTAATGAGGCTGTACTCGATTTCTGTGCACACAATTAATGTTGGCCGTACCCTTGATTTCTGTTCCTGCAATAAATGAGGCCGTACACCTCAAAATCTGTGCCAACAGATATTGTCCTTGATTTTCGTACCCACTGAAAATCACTCTCAGCTGGTGTCTCGAAATTCATGCCCTCTCTCCTTCAGCTCTCTTCTCCTCTTCTTCTCACAAAAATGAATGCAAATGGCCTTTCCCTTGCTTTTTGCTCATAACCCTAGGTAGGTGAATAGACATATAATCCAAAGGCTGAGAATGAATTAGATCTATAGTGGAAATTAATTGCTCATATTTTATTTCTAAAATATTAATTTCACTCACCCACTTAAATTTATCAAAAACTGACTTTATACTCTAAAGTCAAATTAAATGTCACTTAAGTCAATTAATGCAAGGGTCACTTTATTTCCCCCTTCTAAGTGACTAAGGCTAAAGTCACTTAGGGGAACACTTTCCTAGGTACAAAAACTAACACTCCCTCTTACCGAGGAAGGTGTTCTGCACCACTCCCAACTTGTCCCGAAAGAAGACAAACTTGCCCCTCCCCAAAGACTTCGTCAGTATGTCTGCTACCTGCTCATTAGTGGAAATGTACCGAAGCGTAACTGCCCCTCTCTGAACATAGTCTCGAATGAAATGATATCTTATCTCAATGTGCTTTGACCGGTCATGAAATATTGGATTCTCAGAGAGCTGGATGCAACTCTGATTATCACAGTAAATCACCGTAGGCCTGAGCTCCTGACCAAATATATTCACCAGCAACTTGCAAAGCCACAAGACCTCATAGCTGGCCTGACTGACTGCCATATGCTCAACCTCTGCAGTACTCAATGCAACGGATTTCTACTTCCGACTGAACTACGACACTGCTGCCGAGCCCAAACTAAAACAACATCCAGAAGTGCTCTTCCGGTCTGCAATACTGCCTGCCCAATCTGAGTTTGTATAACCAACCAATTTGATCCCCTCTGACCTCCTGTAGTCCAAACCAAAATCCACTGTCCCTGCTAGATAACGTAGCACATGTTTCGCAGCGACCCAATGCACACTCATAGGCTCAACCATGAACTGGCTAAGAGTGTTCACTGCAAAACACAAGTCTATCCGAGTGTTGAACAGATACATCAATGACCCAATTAGCTGACAGTATAAAGTAGGATCCACCAACTCTCCCTCAGAAGCATGAAGCTTCTTCCAGTTGGTGATCATAGGTGTCAACATAGGACTGCAATCCCCCATTCTGAATCTCCTCAAAATATCAACAGCATACTTTCCCTGTCCCAGGAAAATATGTCCAGGCTCCTGCCAAACCTCCAATCCTAGAAAATAATGCATCAGTGCAATATCAATCATCTCGTACTCTGCTGCAAGATCCTTCTTGCAAACTGCAATGGGTCTCTCTCTCCCTGTGATAAACAAGTCATCAACATATAGTAGAAGAATAAGCGGATCATCTCCAACCATGATGAAGTAGAGATTCGGATCTGCTTCGCTCTTCTGAAACCAAACCCCATACTCAGCAAGAATCAATCTTGAAGTACCAAGCTCTAGGAGCTTGCTTCAGCCCATATAGGGCTTTCTTCAGCCTGCATACATGTGTCTCTCTCTCGTGTATCTCAAATCCCTGATGCTGCTCAACATAGATCTCCTCCTGTATGATCCCATTGAGAAATGCGATCTTCACATCCATCTGATGGATCTTCCAACCCATTTCCACTGCAATGGAGATCAATGCCCTGATAGAAGTATACCGAGTAACCGACGCAAAAGTCTCATCATAATCAATGCCCTCAACCTGTGAAAACCCCCGCGCTACAAACCTGCCTTTGTACTTCTCCACACTCCCATCCGCAGCACGCTTTAGCTTGTAAATCCACCAAGAAGTCACCACTGACTTCCCCTCAGGTCTCAGAACAATCTCCCATAAATCATTCTTCATGATGAAATGGTACTCATCCATCATGGCATCTCTCCAAACCTAATGCTGAGAGGCCTCTACTTTTGGCTCAAAATCACGTGTACTAGCCACCAACAACATGCCCAATCTGTCAGGCATCTTGATGGCCCTCGCATCCTCCCTGGGTGCCCCAAACTCCTGAGCTTCCTTCAAGGTATCTCAAAGCCACTTAGGTACCTTCCTCCTTGGAGGTTGCTCCCATGCTGGTCGATCATCATCTGAAGATCTACCAGAGGTGGAAACCCCAGTAACCCGTGAACCTGAAGCTGGTGTACCAACACCAAGTGCACCCTGTAATCCTAATCTTGATCAGGATCCCGATCCATCACTTGTCCCCGAAGACCCTGCTGGGCGAACAACTGAACTTGGTGAACCTGTGCCAACACTGTGCGGTCTTGTAACCCCGGAAACCTGTGATCCTGACTGCTGCGCGAATGGAACCTGTGAAACAACCTGAGGTGCAAGGACCTGCTGCTCTCCCTGCTCTGACTCTCTCGACTTCCTAAAGGCCCACTCCTCCTCAAACTTCACATCCCTTCTCACCACAACTTTCCTCTGAGAGGGAAGGTAAATACAGAAGGCCTTCGCAGTCTCATCATAGCCCACAAAGATGCCCTTCTCTGCAGTGGACTCCAACTTTGTCCTCTTCTCTGAAGGGACATGAGAGTAAGTTAGACTACCAAATATCCGAAAATGGCTAACTTCAGGGTTCTTGCCTGAAAAACACTCCTCAGGTGTCATATTCCCCACTGCACGATGGGGACTCCTGTTCTGAAGATATACAGCGGTGTTGCAAGCCTCAGCCCAGAGAAAGAAAGGAAGAGACTGGTCATGTAGCATGGCTCGGGTTGCTCCAACAATGGACCTGTTCTTCCTCTCTGCTACTCCATTATGCTCTGGAGTATACGGAACTGTCAACTGTCTCCTGATACCCTCCTGTCTACAAAATCCATCAAACTCCTTGGAGGTATACTCACCCCCGTTATCCGATCTAAGAACTCGGATCTTCCTCCCTATTTGGTTCTCCACAAGAGCTGTGAACTCTTGGAACCTCTGCAAGACTTCCTCGGACTTCTTGCTCCTCAGAAAGTAGATCCAGGTCTTCCTAGAATGGTCATCAATGAAAGTCACATAGTACTCGTACCCTCTCAAGGATACAGAAGACATCGGTTCGCATAAGTCTGAATGTATCAAGTCAAGTATCCTTGTTGCTCTGCTATCACTGCTCGGAAAAGCAGTGTTGGTGTACTTTCCCAAAGCACACCCCCTGCACACATCACTCCGCCCTGTGCTGAACTCCGATAAACCTGTAACCATCTGTCTCAACAACCCCAAGGTTGGATGATGCAAGTGAGCCATCTTCCTATGCCAAAGCTCACACAAGTCACTGCCGCTGCTATGTGCCAAAGCATGTTGAGGCTGAAACAAGAGCCTATATAGTTTACCACATCTAGCTCCAATGGCAACTGAAGCAGTTGGTCCTTCCCATGATTTTGATGTCACATGGGGAAGACATAAGTTGTATTTTTCCTAGTGAACTTTTTAATGTAAAGTGTGTTTTATATCATCAAAGTGACTTAGTACTTTATTAACTTAAGTGATTTTAAGTTGTCGAACCCAAAAAGTGCATTTAATGAATTTAAATAAAGTGAATATGTGCATTAAATGAGAGCCCTCAAATAAAGCTACTCTAAGCCTTTGATTAAGTTGGTTGAGTTAGTTAGGGTAGTTTGGGTGAGATAAAGTATAAAAGAATGTCTAGGGAAAAGAGAGACGTCACATCATAAGAAAAAGAAGACAAGAGAGAGAGAGAAAGAAAGAAATTTCAAGAAGGAAATTTCTGATTTATCAAACTAAAGGCATGATTCCCAAGACATCTGCAATTCATTGAACAGTACAATCAGAATTCGTACATTCATATGTTGACCGTACATGCACAGAAATCGAGGCAGATTGGCAAGAATGAATTACGAGACAATTTTTTGCATTTAATGCTCGCAGAATTCGTACAGTCTGTACTTGGCACGAATCTCTAGAAATCTTGTGTACAGTTCGCATGTGTGGGTTGACTGAGAGTATTTTCGCACATTTTTCAATGAAGTTTTTCAGATGAGGGTTTCTGAAATTATTTTGATGCTGTAGAAATTCTAAGTTGTTGAATTTCTGATTTCTCTCATAAATAAAATTCTTTCTCTGGGCTTTCCTCTGGTGAGGTTTTGCCCTAGGCTTGGCCCTAAATTTCTGTGTTATCACATTTTTCTTCATATTGAAGTTGAGTGCATCGATGTTTATACTTGAAACTATCAGATAAATTCATCTTATGAATTTTTAGTTCAGACAAGTTATAGATCAGATTTGCAGTCAAGTGTTTGATAAAAGTCCTATATGAGATTTTGTGATTATCTATCAAATTTCTTCATGGTATCAAAGCGTGATTGTTGAAGAAGGTGTGTTAAGTCGTGTGATACAGAACAGAAGAGATTCAAGTCAGGGTTAGTTAAATATTATCAATTGAAGTCATGACCTCAGCAGGATTGAGATATGAAGACAGACTAGATGGATATGATAACTTAAGCCCTTGGAAAGAGCGCATAACCATATTGTTCAAAGAGTTGGAGCTATGGGATATTGTTGGTGCTTTAGACACCATCACAATTCCCACAGATGCTACTTTGAAGACTGCTTTTGACAAGAAAGATATCAAGGAACAAAGAATCTTTTTGGACTCTATAAAGATCATGTGATACCTCACGTCACAGGTAAGTCACATGCTTTTGATATTTGGAAAGCTTTATGTACTCTTTATCAAAGTAAGAATCAGAATAGAAAGATGGTTCTCAGAGAAAAACTGAGGAATACCAAGATGACTGATGCTGATACAGTAACTACTTATCTCACAAAAATTTCTCAAGTTAGAGATGAACTTGGTGCTGTTGGTGAGAAAGTGGAAGATGGAGAGATTGTTAGATATGCTCTTAATGGGTTCACTGCAAAATGGCACACATTTGTGCAAGGAGTAGTTGCTAGAGAAAAACTTCCTAATTGGACAAGGTTATGGGATGACATTGTTCAAGAAGAGACTCGGGAGGGGACATTCCAGAATGGCACTCAGAGCAGTGAAGAAAATGTAGCCCTTCTTACCTAAGGAAAAGGTAAAGGGGTAAAGAAAAGGGAGCAACATCAACAAGTTTGGTCACTATGCTAGTCAATGTCCTAAGAAGAAGGATGAAGACAAATAGGGAGCAACATCAACAGAAGTACTACATTTTGCTGCCAAATTTGAAAAGGAATTTTCTTTGGCATCAGTGGAGACTAGTATAGATAGTTCAGTGGATTACCATGACACATGGATAGTTGATAGCGGGTCAACTAGCCATATGACAGGAAAGTATGGATTTTTTCAGAGGATAGAAGAAATTGCTCTAAGACACTTTGTTGAAACAGATATTGGAAATCCTCAGGCAGAGATAAGAGGAGTTGGAACTGTGAAATTTCAACTAGATCTGGGAGAAATTCTTGAAGTAAACAGGGTATTATTTGTTCCAAGTATGAAAGTTAGCAGACTTTCTATGTCATCATTGGAGGGTGATGGGTATGGATTATTTGTCAAGACAGGGCAAATGTTTCTATATCAGGTAGAGAACCCAGCTGGTACCACAATTTTACTTAGGAATAGAAGAGACAGACTTTATTTTCTACGAGGAGAAGTGATGTTTCCAGGGTCAGGAGGATGGTTATCTGAGACTGAATCTGAAGATGAGGCAGGTGCACAGATGAGGAGAGCCATACTGGTAGGAGACTCAGCTAGTATGAAGGTTGTGAGCAGAGGCAAGGGTTTAGAGAGGATTCCCCTCACAATTCTCAGTTTAGAGTTGTTTTTCGACATGGATCTCCAAGTCACATTTCAGAGCAAGAGGGAGCTTCTTCAAAGGACAGAGACCCAGGTGGTGGAGATACAGGCTTTGTCGGAATGACCTCCCTCGTTAAGAGGGAGTGTTAGTTTTTATAACTCAGTTGGTCCTTCCCCATGATTTTGATGTCACATGGGGGGGGCATAAGTTGTATTTTTTTTAGTGAACTTTTTAATGTAAAGTGTATTTTATATTATTAAAGTGACTTTGTACTTTATAACTTAAAGTAATTTTAAGTTGTGGGACCCAAAAAGTGCATTTAATGTATTTAAAAGAATGTCTAGGGAAAAGAGAGACATCACATCAGAAGAAGAAGAGGCCAAGAGAGAGAGAAAGAAATAAATTTCAAGGAGGAAATTTATGATTTATGAGAGAGAGATTGATCATCAAACTAAAGGCACGATTCCCAAGACATTTGCAATTCATTTACAGCCAAAATCTGTACAGTTATTATTGTTGACCGTACATGCACAGAAATCGAGGCAGATTGGCAGGCACTAATTACAAGACAAAATTTTATGCATTTAATGCTGGCAGAATCCGTACAGTTCGTATTTGGCACAAATCTCAAGAAATTTGTTGTGTACAGTTGCACGTGTGGGTTGACTATGAGTATTTTGGCATGTTTTTCAATGCAGTTTTTCAGATGAGGGTTTCTGAAATTATTTTGATGCTGTAGAAATTCTGAGTTGTTGAATTTTCAATTTCTCTCATAAATAAAATTCTTTCTCTGGGTTTTCCTCTGGTGAGGTTTTACCCTAGGCTTGGCCCTAAATTTCTGTGTTATCACAATTTTCTTCAGACTGAAGTTGAGTGCATTGGTGTCTATACTTAAAACTATCAAATAAATTCATCTTATGAATTTTTAGTTCAAACAAGTTATAGATCATATTTGCAGTCAAGTGTTTGATAAAAGTCCTATATGAGATTTTGTGATTATTTATCAAATTTCTTCACAAATTAGGCAGCAACATAATCCATTTCCATTATGTCCCCCTTTCACAATTGACTTGCTATATGTTATGTCCCATGGTCTCTATACTATTCCTATATATGATACCTAAGTCAAAGTACTCTTAAGGGAAATGGAGCTAAATGATAAATGTGAGCAATGCCCCCTTGCAAAAGCCATGGTCCCTATGTCCCATATTATCAAAACCAAATTAAAAGAAAGGGACGTTGCTAAATTAAAATAAGATTAAATTAAACAGATCACAAAAAGGTACAAGGAAAGGGTAACTAAAGAAGAAAATTAGTCTTCCAAGGCACACATGTGGAAGAAAAATCATTAGCCCCAAGCTCCTGAAAGCTAAGGGGTAGACCTAGCACTTAGTCACATTCTTATGATGGTCAATTCCCAATTACTTACCCCTTAAATACCACATCACACTTCATCACCCTCATCTTACTTATAAACTTAGGAAATGCACTTAGTCTTGAGGGTGTAACATGATCATCTGGACCAATTATAGTCACAACATGGCAATTCTAAGGTTATTGGGATAATTAATTAAAAGTGAGTGAGTCAATTAGAAAAGTGCACATGACAACCTTTTATGTGAATGTTTTTCATATTAGAAGGTATTTTTTTAAGTCATATCTTATATGGTCTAACATTTAGTTGATTCTCTATAGTTAACTTGATGTCCCCTCCTAGATGATGTGCCCCCCTTCAAGTGGTGAACTATGCATGACAAGGTTGCAGTAATCTTATCCCAAAGTTTAGTTTGTTTTACTTACTAAGTTGCTTTAACTTCAGTTCTTGACATATTGCTTTTTGTAGTAGAATTTCTTGACTTTGCATGCATGTTTATTTGGAGAATTTCAGCTCTTGAGTTCTCCTTAAATTTTTAAAAGAAATCATATTTGGCTATCAAAGATTAAGACAAGGACTTGAGCCTTCTACCCTCTCCTGCTCTTTGATCACCAAAATCTTGTCTTGATTCCCTTATGAACCCATGCCCTTTCCTTAAGCAACTAGGCACTAATCCAAAGATCTAATTCTTCTTTGTGGTCAATAAAAAAATTAATCACTTTCTTAGAGTTTTGATTACATCTAGAAATTAATCTTCAGTTTAAGTTCAAGATATTCAAGCAAAGCTCAAGGAAATAACCCATTAAAACTCTCTTCTAGAGGGCTCCACTTCACTTTTTACTTTGTTGTACCATTCATGCTGGTTTTATTATAAAATCAATCTTTGGGACAGCATTTAGTATGTTTTATCTTGACATAAGTTCTTAAGGTGAAAATATTTCTGGATTTGACTTTATTTAACTCACTTTGAGCTCATTTCTTTACATTTAAGTTGAGTTAATTAGTTAACTGTTTTCTAAGTTATTTATGCTTTAAGTTGCATCAATTTACAACACTCTTTTCACAGTTTTATATGAATTTCAGATCTGATTTATCCTTCAACATTTCATGGCATGAATTCACAATTTACGCACCTAATTAAAGGCCTAAATGGATGTGGAATTTCTCCTAACTATCACTTCTCTATGCACTTTTTCTCTTATGTTGATGACTTTGTACAAGCAAGCAACTCCATTTGAAATTATTTGCATCTGGTTACTTGTTACTTTTCTTTATTATAGCTTCCTTGCACTAAGTTTTATCGATTCAAGTTGCTGGAATTTTCTCATTGTTATTAACCACACTGTAATAGCTCCATCACTAAGGTTAATTAACAATTTTATTTTGTCGTAATTGTGTAACTCTATTCTACTGGCAATCCCAATGGAATTAGAGCTGTGGTTTATTGAGTTAAATTATTTTATGCTATTTTTTCAGATTTACTTGCAAACTATCTTGATACTTTAAATCCTTGCACTCATTGCTCCACAGAATGAGTCTCGGTCTCCTCCTTATTAAATAAAACACCAACTTGAATATTGTAATCACTTACAAAATCAGAATCTCCAGAATGAGTCTCAATCTCCTTCATTTGCATATTTAAATAAACTGAGATCAACAACTTCTGTCTCAGACTCTCAATATCATTTATAAAAACCATTTGTCTTGGTGAATGGAAATGATCTATCGAATACCCAATCATTGTGGACATCCTCTAATGTCCAAGCACAAAGGCTCCCCTATAACAGAGAGAAAGCAGGAACAATGTCTTAACTTGAAAGTTGAGGCTATCCACCATGACCTCACACTCATGGGACTTCTATGAGATTACTAACATGCAACATACATTGAATTGAAACTTGAGATGTGCAACATACATTGAATTGAAACTTGAGATGTTCAACCATTCGGTAATTCATTCATTACATTGTGCACTAGAGTGTAAGAGAGTAAGATAGCATCTCAACTCTTCTTCTGTAGATCAAAGAGAGTAAAAGATTTTAAAGAAAAGGCTTCCATAAAAAAAGGCACATCTTTTGTATTCCGGTCAAATAAATCTCTTTTTTCCCTGCCGGAAATGAAAATGAAAACTGTAAAATAAAGTGAGATTGAAAGGCCTTAAATGATAGTATTATCCATTTTCTTACACCCTTAATGGTAGTTCAAGGAAAAGATACACATTTCTTTCAAAGATATGTGGCATTGAAGAAGAAAAATTTAAAGAGATTAGGAAGAACATATGAGCATGCCCCAGTTACTAGATTTATTGAAATGAAAGTAGTCTAAGTGGGGCATAAAAGGTCCAGCAAGACGTATGTCTATCAATACCCTTAGACTTATATTATGTCAGCAGAGACCATACTCCCCAAAATCCCTTTATAACTAATCACAAGATTATCCTAGGTCAAGCAGAGGTGGAAGTGTTTAATTGTAGCTGGATTACCTCTGGCACCATGTTGATCCGAAAATCCTCTCAGCAGCAGGGCAAGCAGCAATGTAGCCCACCTCCAGATCTGTGTGCAGTATCAGAGATATTGAGGGAGGTCATTGGGATCATGTATAGTGCAGCGAGCATGCACGCACTCCCTTTAGACAGTTTCTTGTTTTGGTCTTTCCAGATTTAGATATGCAGTTTCCTGCTTCAGTCTTTTCCGTAGTTGGAAATTTTCAATGTTTAGTAAGAGGATGCAACTCCTAGTAAGAGCGTGAATTGGCTATTCCTGGAGAGCTCGAATCCTTAGGAGAGTCCACACATGAGTTAGCATGCAGTTTGCTCTAGTGGCATTCTATTCAAGGCAGCCTTACTGTGCGCAGTCTTAGAGAGATTGATAATCATGTATAGTGGAGTGAGCATGTGTGCACTCCGTTTAGACAGTTTCCTGTTTTGGTCTTTTCCTGATTAAGATCTTTGGTTTCCTGCTTTGTATTTTTCCATACTTGGACCTTTTCAATGTTTAGTGGGAGAGGACACAACTCCTAGTGAGTGTGACTTGGCTATTCTTGGAAAGAGCAGATCCCTTGGAAAGTTCACACATAAGTTAGTATGCAGTTCACTCCAGTGGCGTTCTATTCAAGGCGGTTTTATCTCATACAGGCCCTTTTATAGTTCTGAATTTGCATCTGACTAGATTCAATGTATTTCCCTTCTCTCTTCTTCTATAATAAAAGAGAGAAGGCTGCCTCAATGATGGGGTTGAAGACTTGGTATGTTGAGCTAATGTGGCAGTAAGCTTTTAATTAATAGTCAAAGATGTGATTGGTAGCAGCAATTTTGCACTGACTGTCATAATCTACAGAATGTTGTGGCTGCAGATCTCATTCTTCCATACTCTTAGTTTTGATGGTTGTTAAGTTTTCTGCTATCTGGAGTTTATAACAGACAGGTCTGCTTACCATCTACTGAAATTTTAATATGGTATCAGAGCTGAGAATCTGAAGTCTTCCAGGAATCTGTGTTTGAAGAGGGCTGCAGCCAGTGAGAGGGAGTTGTGAGAGGAATTCAACAGATGTGATGCCCTAGCTTCAGTGATTGAAGCTCATATGTGCATGTGAGAGGCACAGGGACATGTTGGGTGGGATGCCCAGGATCTGATTGGAAGGTTGGTTTTGGCCTGTAATAGGCAATCCTCAGCTGGAATAGGTTGCAGATCTAGTTTCTTTTGTGGCTGATCTATTTACTGAAGTGTGATTTTAGGGTTTCAGCAATGGTCAATCTCAGTTTCTGAAAGTGTGACAACCTGTGCTTCCAATTTTACACCTTGGAAGTGCACACTTCAAATGTTGTTGAAGCTAGTTAATCTGTGGAGCCTAGTTAAGAAGAAGGTGAAGCCCCCAACTGATCCAGCACAATTGGCCATGCATAACAAGAAGGCAACCAAAACAAAGCAAATCACCCTCGATTCGGTGAAGGACCATTTAATCCCTCACATATCAGAGAAGTCAGCAAAAAAGTATGATGCTTTTTTCCTTGATCATTCTGTACAAGAGTTTGAATCTCTATGGCAAGTCTCAAGAGGCTACCAGAGAAAAAGTCCACTGCCACACGCATAAGTGATACACAGACAGTCGCCAACTACCTGACAAAGATCATCAAGATTTTAGACCAGCTCACTGCTATCAAGACCAAAGTAGGGGATGATGAGTTAGTGCCCATAGCTCTAAATGAGTTCTCTTCATCTTGGGATCTGTTTGTTCCTAGTGTCTATGCTCATGAGAAGTGTTACCGGTTGAAATGGCAGTCCGAGCCACTGGGAAGCATATGTCGAGAAAGTGACCACTGTCAGTGTAGTCACTTCTCCAAACTCCTTCGGAAGTTGAAACCTGCTAAGGGAGAGCCCTATGTAACTTTGCAAAAAACACTTAGACACCAAATATATCTCATGTGTGTTTAAGGTTAGTGACCAGAGCCTAATGGAGTCAATAAAAAAATGGAATAGATCTACTACGAGCATGCATATGAATTGTGCGAGCTCATCCAAGGATAGGCCAAAGACCGATGTGCAAATAGTACGATATGTAAATGTTGAAATATTGTAACTTCGAAGAATATTCTATATGTATCTTTTGTGGTCCCCGATGATCCTACCGGGAGAACCACTTGTATTATCTTTGTACCCCAATGCTTCTAATCGGAAGAACTAATAAGAGTCATGAGGTAGTCCCCTCTAATTGTAAAGGTGGGTCATTAGCACCCCAGTGTGGTTACTTGAGCCTACATGTGTAACTCAAGCCTACATGTCGGATGAGTTAATTAAAGTGAACGGATGAATATAAATAGAGGTGTGGTGCTCCTCATTTGAAACACAATCTCACTTGTGTAGCGCATTAGTGGAGAAGAGAAGTAGCTAGAGAAGGAGGAGGATCAGGCTTTGATCTCCTTGTTGGTTTTATCTTTTATCTTTTTGGGGACATCTATATTGAGGAAGCTTTTGCTGGGTTTTTCCCTTTAGGGTTTTCCCAGGATAAATCTTTGTGTTCCTTTTGTATGGTTGTGCTTGTCTATCTTTCAGTGATCCTGTTTATATGCTTTTGTTATGAAAATGTAATGAAATACTGATGTCTTAGCTAAGCATGTGAAAAATTTAACATGGTATCAGAGCCACCCTGAAAGAAGGCATTGTGCAGCTACAGAATCTAGGGCTTCCTACTTTTTGGTTCTCTCTCCACAATCGATCAGCAAAAGAAGACTAGGCTGACTCTCCATTGAAGGGCGCATCTTTCTGTCGAAGCGAAATTCGATTCCGAGCATTTTCAGTTTTCGATGCGGAAAATTAGGGCTTCTTGCAGAAGAAGAATTTTTGAGTGAACCCAACATAGGATTGCTCTCCTCATCAAAATCGAAGTTTAGAGACCTGGATCAAGATTTTTGGTTGGGTGAAACTCCGAGAAAGTCAAACCCTAGTTTGACCCCGAGCTAGAAAAACCCTAAATACTAAAACTGCTAAGTTTTGGTACATTCGCTATATCCTGAGATTGGCGAAGGTTCAGGAGATGAAAATTACAGAAACCGAAGATAAAATCCTTATGTACACTGTGTCCAAAATTCAGCCTCATATTCGCTATATTCGAGGATATATGATCCCTCCAAGTTAGGGTTCCAGCCTCTTCCAGAATTCATCCCTAAACAGGACATCTGGGGAGAATTGCAATATCTTGGGCTACAGAGGTCCAAATGGAATTCCTGAAAATGTTCCAGAAATGGCACGAAATGTACTTCTCGTGGTCCGAACTGCAGACTTAGAATATGAAACAGTGACACATGGCAATCCGTACAACTTCGATGTTTGGAACAGTCCTGTAACAAGGTACCTTGAGAAAATGATCATAAATCCCAATTGGTGAAACCAATTCTGATGAAACCTGTGGTGTTGGATCAAGGACATGCGAGGTTACCTCAGTGCGAAATTTCAGACATAGAGGAGCAGTAATTTCGGAGATTTCACAGAAACAGTGACAGGCATTTCTGTAGAAGAAATTGGAAAACTAGGGCTTCCTATTCCGGGAGCTTCCCTCCACTGTTTTCAGAAAATGAGTAGTTTGGACAGCGCCATTTGAAGAGATCTATATTTCTATCCAATTAGATCTGAAATATTCCAAGTTTTGAAAATTAGGGTTTCTGTGGCAAACCCTAGATCAGCGAACTCCGGAACCAAGACAGACACGTCAAATCGGTAAGATCTAATCCTTTGTTATTTGCATTTGGGGCTCTCCTTTCAAAGTGATATATCACATCAGCTTGATGAAGTTGAAGTTGACAACTTCCAAGCATGGAATCATTTGATCTCTCTGAAGAAAATGAATTGGACACCTTCATGAGTAAAGAGGTTCCAGTTCCAAAAGGAGATGAGGCTCAAAGCCTTACACAAGAAGAACTTGATCAAGACCAAGAAGATCATTGTTGATTCAATCACGGATCAACTTGTACCACAAGTGTCTTCCCTAAAGACACCGAAGATGTTTGATTCCTTGATCAAGATATTTGAAGATAAGAACATTAATTAGAAAATGGATTTGAGAAAACAGTTGAAGAATGTGAAGATCCAGAATGCAGAACATCTTGAAGCGGTAGAAGAAGAATTGGAGAATGCAGAAGTGGTGATAGCCACCTTGAATGGTCTCCCAGGATCATAGAATTCATTCATTCAAGGAATGTGTGCCAAAAGGAAGTAATTACTTTCAACAGACTCTGGGAAGAAGAAGAATCTCGACTCATAAGAAGAGAAGAAGAAGGTGGGAGCAATTGAAGATCAAGCTCTCACCATTCAAAGAAGATCCCTCAAGCAATGAGTAATGTGAAGAACTCAATTCTTGAAGAACCTCTTATCCATCTTATCATTTGGATAAGAAATGATGATGTCAAGAATGAAGAAGATGATGAAGTAGAAGGATCAAGAAGGAGTCTACCCACGAAACGAATAAAAGATAAGTATTCAATTGTCATTGCATGATATTGTTTTGTTATGCATTTGATTATATTTAGTTGATGTATTATGCATGATAGATTGTTTGCATTAATGATTGTATACTACTAATATGCTTGTGATGGGTAAGTAGCTCATGGTGCCATACAACTCTCCATTGCTACTTATCAAACCTCTTTGCTGACATATTGGATTAGTGCACAATCTCAATGATGTCATGGAAAGGTCCTGTACAACCTCCTACAAAAAAAGAAGGATGAGACTTGTTCCGAAGAACAAGTGATGATAATTCAAGATTCACTCCAATAAACATGAATCTGAAGCTCCCAGGGTCAGAGACACCATGACAGAAGAAAGAGCTTCAGAGTGGTAGATCCACCTCGAAGGATGAATACCACCATGGGTATGAGAGATAACTCAAGATGAAGAAAAGAATGCTATGAAAGAAGCTATGATCAAAAAATAACAGTTGATCATGGGGAATGATGTATACGATATGATTTAGAGACATAAAGGGAAGTACGTAGTATCTTCCATATGGATCTACAAGAACAAGTGTACAAAGCAAAGTTCGTGAGTTGCCTTTGAAAGAATAGACTATGACATGACATACTCTATCGACAAGTATATGTCAAGCATAGAACCACCTATACAGAATGAAGAGGGAAGATGATACTCCACTTCAGGGGGAGTGACTACAGAAGATATCTGAGTTCAACATGGTACGACATGATGGACAACTTCCTGATGGATCGAGACTTTACCAAGAGTAAAGTGGGTTCCAACCTTCAAGATTGAATGCAGAAGACTAAGATATGTTTATGACCTGACAAGATGAACTCATGAAAGATGTTATGATGAAAGAATACTAGAATGATGTTTGGGATATAATACTCAAACCAAAAAGCAAGAATGTGGTATCTTCCAAATGGATCAATAAGATAAAATATGCTACTGATAGAAGTAAGGAAAGACTTGTGGCTTCTCTCAGAAAGAGGGAATTAATTCTGAAGAGACACTTACTCCAAGAAGTAAGGTATACTTTCTTCAGAACTATCATGGTAGTTTCTTCCATGATGAAGTAAAGACAAGCCTTCCTTAATGGTATGATTGAGGAAGAGTTTTACATCGAATAGTCACAAGGATTTGAAGTTGAAGACAAATGGACTCACGTATGCAAGTTGAAGAAGGCCCTCTATGGCCTGAAGCAAGCTCCCAGAGCTTGGTATGGAAGAATAGAAGTTTCCTAACAAGCATGGGATTTGCCAAGAGTAAAGTCGATCCTAACCTTTATCTCAAGGTTGTAGAAGATGAACCTGTCATCCTGTTATTATATGTGGATGACCTATTTCTAATAGGGAATGAGAAACAAATTGTAGAATGCAAA
>LPNX010159652.1:497649-549630 GCA_001517045.1 Pseudotsuga menziesii | reverse complement strand
AATAGATCCGGTGACTTCGGTCTTCGTGAATGTGGTGGGATTGCATCATCCCTGAACTTCGATTCAAAATGTATCCGGAGGTCTCGGCCCCCGTGAATGTGATAGGATTGCATCATCCCTGAACTTCGGTTCAAAATGTATTCAAAGGTCTCGGCCCCCGTGAAAGTGGTGGATTGCATCATCCCTGAACCTCGGTTCAAAATGTATCCGGAGGTCTCGGCCCCCGTGAAAGTGGTGGATTGCATCATCCCTGAACCTCGGTTCAAAATATATCTGGAGGTCTCGGCCCCCGTGAAAGTGGTAGGATTGCATCATCCCTGAACCTCGGTTCAAAATGTATTCGGAGGTCTCGGCCCCCGTGAAAGTGGTGGATTGCATCATCCCTAAACCTCGGTTCAAAATGTATCCGGAGATCTCGGTCCCCGTGAATGTGGCAGGATTGTATCATCCTTGAACTTCGGTTCAGAACGGATCCGGTGACTTCGGTACTCGAGAACGTGTGTTGATCCATCATCCCTGAACCTCGGTTCAAAATGTATCCGGAGATCTCGGTCCCCGTGAATGTGGCAGGATTGTATCATCCTTGAACTTCGGTTCAGAACGGATCCGGTGACTTCGGTACTCGAGAACGTGTGTTGATCCATCATCCCTGAACCTCGGTTCAAAATGTATCCGGAGGTCTCGGCCCCCGTGAAAGTGGTCGATTGCATCATCCCTGAACCTCGGTTCAAAATGTATCCGGAGATCTCGGTCCCCGTGAATGTGGCAGGATTGTATCATCCTTGAACTTCGGTTCAGAACGGATCCGGTGACTTCGGTACTCGAGAACGTGTGTTGATCCCGTAATTCCTAGAGGAAGGATTGTCTGAGTTCCACATCTGTGTCGATTCCGTAATTCCGAAAGGAAGGATCGTTAGTAACTCCGTAAAGACCTAAATCCCGTAATTCCGAAAAGAAGGATCATTGAATTGATCCCGTAATTCCAATAGTAAGGATTGTCTGAGTTCCACAGATGTGTTGATCCCGTAATTCCAATAGGAAGGATTGTCTGAGTTCCACATCTATGTTGATCCCGTAATTCCGAAAGCAAGGATCATTAGTAACTCCATAAAGACCTAAATCCCGTAATTCTGAAAGGAAGGATCATTGAATTGATCCCGTAATTCCAATAGGAAGGATTGTCTGAGTTCCACAGATGTGTTGATCTCGTAATTCCAATAGGAAGGATTGTCTGAGTTCCACAAATGTGTTGATCCCGTAATTCCGAAAGGAAAGATCGTTAGTAACTCCGTAAAGACCTAAATCCCGTAATTCCGAAAGGAAGGATCATTGGTAACTCCGTAAAAACCTAAATCCCGTAATTCCGAAAGGAAGGATCATGTTGATGTTTTGATGATGTTGATGTTTTGATGATAATGATGTTTTCATGATGATGATGTTTTTATGATGATGATGATGTACTGATCGAAAGATCAGAGTATGATGATGATTACGATGTACTGATCGAAAGATCAGAGTGTGATGATGATGATGTACTGATCGAAAGATCAGAGTATGATGATGATGATGTACTGATCAGAGTATGACGATGATGATGTACTAATCGAAAGATCAAAGTATGATGATGATAACGTACTGATCAAATGATCAATATGTGATGATAACGACGTACTGATCAAAAGATCAGAATATCATAATAACGATGTTGTTCGAGAATTGAAGTATGATTATGGTGCTGATCACGATGTTACCGATCAGGTTGCTGATCGAAAGATCAAAGTACTGAAGATGTTGCTGATCGAAATGTTTAAGATGTTATTGTTGATCGAAAGATCAAAGTGCTGAAGATGTTGCTGATCAAAATGTTGAAGATATTGTTGCTGATCGAAAGGTCAAAACGCTAAAGATGTTGCTGATCGAAAGGTCAAAGTGCTGAAGATGTTGCTGCTAATTGAAAGGTCTAAGTGCTGAAGATGTTGTTGTTCGAAAGGTCAAAGTGCTGAAGATGTTGCTGAAGGTGTTGCTGATCAAAACGTCAAAGTGTTGAAGATGTTGCTGATCAAAAGGTCAAAAGATGTTGATGCTGATCAAAGAGTTGCTATCGTTGAAAATTGAAGACGAAGACTATATGATGTTGAAAAGCTTCCAATGATTTATAAATGTGTTACCCTGATGATGTTGATGATTTCCTCTCCTACTATTGTTGTTGTTGTTGTAGAATACACTTCTCGTTAAGGGGGAGTGTTGAAATATTGTAACTTCGAAGAATATTCTATATGTATCTTTTGTGGTCCCCGATGGTCCTACCGGGAGAACCACTTGTATTATCTTTGTACCCCGATGCTTCTAATCAGAAGAACTAATAAGAGTCATGAGGTAGTCCCCTCTAATTGTAAAGGTGGGTCATTAGCACCCCAATGTGGTTACTTGAGCCTACATGTGTAACTCGAGCCTACATGATTAACCCGAGCCTACATGTCGAATGAGTTAATCAAAGTGAACGAATGAATATAAATAGAGGTGTGGTGCTCCTCATTTGAAACACACTCTCACTTGTGTAGCGCATTAGTGGAGAAGAGAAGTAGCTGGAGAAGGAGGAGGATCAGGCTTTGATCTCCTTGCTAGTTTTATCTTTTATCTTTTTGGGGACATCTATATTGAGGAAGCTTTTGCTAGGTTTTTCCCTTTAGGGTTTTCCCAGGATAAATCTTTGTGTTCCTTTTGTATGGTTGTGCTTGTCTATCTTTCAGTGATCTTGTTTATATGCTTTTGTTATGAAAATGTAATGAAATACTAATGTCTTAGCTAAGCATATGAAAAATTTAACAAACAAAGTACAAGTGATTTACCAAACAATGTGTATAGCAGTATAAGTATCAGTCATTAATGCAAGTATTTATAACAATAGTAGTTGTTAAGAGATTCATTATAGACTTAGATAAGTAACAACAATGTGTGCATAACCATGCATTTACCATATTATTGCATCAAGTCTAAAAGCAAGTTGTGTGCACTCATTAGCAGGAGTATCACAAATAGTATGCAGCAGTAGACACAGTGATGATGGGTAAAATGTACAATAAGCTCGCCTTTTATAGGCTTGAGCGTGAAGGGTTACACCCTTTCATATAATTAACTAATCTATTTTAATAATTTATTTTATATTCATTACAAATCAGCATTTATAACAGCAGTAATGATTCTCTGTGTTCATGTGTTCATATAAATAACAACAATGTACGTTAGCAACTAGTTTGGCAGTTTCACAGTGTTTCCAGACTTCAAACAGTGATTAAATACAAAATAAAGAGTGGTTGCATAGTGAAAATGAGATAGAGAAGAGCCCACTTTTACTTGTGATTTACCCTACACTTGTTTAACCTTTTGTACCTGTGTTTAATTGTTTGTGTGCAGGGGGTTTAGACAACCAAAGCAAGAGGGAAGGTATGGCAGACTAGGTATAGGGAATGGCTGCCACTGTAAGGGCAGCCTTTACAGTAGTTGGTCAAGGTCTAAAATGTGAAAGAAAAGGTCTGTTACAAACCTAGGAAGGAGACCATGGAGGAGGTAAAAGGGACGAGTAGTAGGCCGAGCTTTTAGAGAGGACCCGAAATTTTAGTGCACGAAATTTTAGGGTTGAAAAATTTAGGACATGGAATTTTGGGGCACGGAATTTCATGCCCCAAAAAATTTAGGCACGGAATTTTATGGCTTGAAAATTTTAGGGTGCGCAATTTTAGGGCCCGAAATTTTAGAGCACAAAATTTCAGGAGGCCTTGAATTGTCCAAATATTTGATTTTTATGAAATTTTATAAATTTTGCAGACCTAAAACTAACCTAGAATTAACCCTAGAAACTAGGTTTTGATAATAATAATAATAATAATCTATTTTTAAGGTCACCGCCAAGCGAGACACCAAATTGGTGTATGAGACCCCCTTGTTTGTGGGACAAGGGACCCCCCTCTGCGTAGCGATTTAACTGCTAAAGTCTACAGAGGTGTACATACACTACCCCCCTCTGGATTTGAACCCATGACCTCCTAAGAGGAAACACATGCTCTTAACCATTAGGCCCACTCATGCTGAAAAAGATGTGAAGATCAGTGTTGTCAGAACCGGTCCGATTCAGACAAAATCGGCCGGTTCGACCGGTTTACAGACTTTGTCGGTCCGATTTGTGGTCTGAACCGCTTGAGCCGGAAAATGAACTTGAACCGGCCGAACCGACCGGTTCCGTACAGAACCAGTCTGGTCTGTACAGTACCGTACGGTAGTGTCTGGTGACCCACTGAATTCAAAATATTTTTAAAAAACACATAAAAATCCCTACTCTAAAGCATCTAACCTAACCCTAAGCCCCTTTGTTGATGTATTTTGGTTCAGAACTTCAATGATGTATTACACTCGATGCTATTTTGGTTTATTTGCACTTGGACTTGCTATATATAAAGAAACTTTGCATGTTTGTGCATTAATGGTTTGGATTCATATGTATACACATGAATATATATGTATTTTTACAAAATATGAATATTTTATGTATTTTTAAGTCTACCAGTTTTTTCCTGGTTCCAGTCAAGTTCACATTTAGGGCTCTATCGGTTCGATGACCGGTCTAGTTCTGATAACATTGGTGAAGACAAAAAGCAACTCTAGCAAAGGCCCTACCCAACCTAGGGCATTTAGGGAGAATGGCTTACCTAGTGAGAAAGAGATCCTAGGTTAGACACCTATCCTAGAAAACTAAGGGAAAATCCTAGAGGACTCTTACAAGAAGATGTGCCTCTTCTTGCTATGGTAACAAAAGGGCTGAAAATGACCTATTCTAGAAGAAATGCAGCATTAAGGCTACCATTTACTCATGACCATGCATCATCTACCAACATTCAGACAAAGAGATAAGAAACCAAACCTCCGTGTGCTGGTGTTTAACCAACAAATCCAAGCATCACCTTGCAAGACAATTTCAACAAAGAACACCAAGAAAAAGCTTGCATAACCCAGAAAAATCTTCCATTGGGAGGGGCGCATCTCTCCAAAGAGCCCTAACAAAGGTAGAACAAATGCATAATGTTTTTTATCCCATGAGTCTTGTTTTAAAAATGAAGTGAGAAGATCTATTTATATGATCTCACACTCACTTTTACAAAAATATCCAGGCCGACATGCCTTTAAAATGTCAATTTGAAATTATAAAATGTCAACTTAAAATTAAAACAAAATAATAATAATAAAATGGCCTAGTTTAGGCTCAAGGTAGGCTACCTAGGGTATTTTTCTCCTAGGTGCCAAAATTTGCTCAAATAAGCGAATCACTCTAAATGAAAGGCTAGAGTGAGCTGGAGAGAGGACGTTATACCGGATCTAACCCCTAGAATGTTGTAAAGTCCCTCAAAACATCAAGAAGGCCTGGCATGGAGGATGGCTTCCTCTGAGAAGATTAGGCTAGGGAGAGAAGGTGTCAGCTGACTGAAGGGCCAAGAGGGTGTCCTAAGTGGCTATGAAGGGAGACGAATGTCTCGTAGCTGAAGCAGAGGCCACCAGAGCACACAAACAAGATATGGAGCCAAGTGACCCAGTGGTCAACCCTTAGGAGCCTTAGACACCAACCCCGAGGTTAAAAACCCCAGCTAATGGTAGTCAGCAATGTCATTAATCCATAGTACTCCTAAAGGAGGAACTAAAGGGCCCAGCCATGACCACCATTGCTCTATAGCACTCCTCCTAGTCAAAAAAATTGGCTATCTCTCCCCGGGGTACATATGAAGGTGCACTAGGTACAGGTGCATGTAACAAGAAGCATCCCAACTTTGAGAAGCTTTGGGATGACTTCATTCAAGAAGAAACAAAACTAAGACCCAGTTTCAACTAGAGTGGAGGAGACTCGGAATGTATAGCCCTAGTTGGAAGGATGAAGAAGTGAGGAAAGCAAGGTGGACCTCAGAAAGGCTATAAGAACAAGAAGCAAGGAACCAAGGGAAGAAAGGCCTCAGTCATGTGAAGTGTTTCAAGTGTCATAAGATTGGCCACAATACATCTCAATGTCCTAAGAAGAAGAAAGCCAAGAAGTAACAAAAAGAAAATTGCAGGGTGTACAGAGGCCTCTGCCAAGGAGGGTGAGTTAGCATCCAACCCATTGATGAAAGATTAGCATCGGTCAAAAATCGGCAAGGGGTCTAGAATACAACTTCTTTCCAACATCGATGAAAAAATCAGAATAAAATATAATAACAAAAAAAAACAACAAATTGTGGTAAACATTAAAAGATACAAAATAAATTCATTTTTTCAATTTTTTAAGCATATAAACCAACAACTTCAAATAAACACATTGGCACATAAATATATGAAAACACTGATATATATGATGTAGTGGATGCCAAATCAAAATTGATACAAATTCAATACTAAATCCTAAACCTTGATAAATGTCCAATAAAGGAATCAAAACTAGACAACCAATACAAAATCACATCAAATATATAAATGTATCTCAACATCATGAGTCAAAACCATGGCGCACCACTCGGCATCTTGTCCTTGAAGTTTAGAGAAAGGCTTCTTGTTGGAAGCCACACGTCGTGAAGCTCCACTATCCATATAACACTCGACAATAGATACAATGTTATTGGAAAATCATGTGATTGATGGAAGCATAGAAAAGGACAAGGCCAAAAATTCTACACGAGGATTCCCCACACAGAGAGAGTTGACTATGACAAGACTTGTTATCACAAATTCTATAGTGACCCAATTTAATGATCCTATCCACGATGGCAGAGAATGATTGGTCACCAAGACTGTGATGCTCATGAAACCCTATCCCCCTAAAGGTATTCCAGGTTGTCACTCTAGATAGATTTCCTCTCTCTTTAGGCTTCTTAATCCTATCAAAAAGAACCAAACTAGCCATGGGAGGTATCTCAAGTTAGGCTCGGTTGCCCAACCCCTTTTAGCTATAGGATATTTTTAATGATTTGATAATTGAAAGAGCATACCCTGAGATGAGATTCCTAGATCTACGAAAGACTATTGAGTACTATTTACGTAGATTGATTAATGGTTTGTATATGTTTCAAATGCAATCCAATTCGAGAATTTATCAGTAGTTATAGTTGATTAAAAGATCTAAGAAATAAGTGCTAGGGTTTATAAGACCCAACGTGTTACCATGGGGGAAATGATGAATTTTAATTATAGAATGGACAAGGTGAAAGATGGATTAAGTTGAATGACTCCCTAACACACAATTTGCTTGTTTGTGTAACAAATAAAATATTAAAATAATGAATAATATATAACAATATAAATAATAAAATAAAACATAACATTAGTTATATTTAACTAAGGGACATAAACCTTTGGTGAAAAGTCATCATATAAGCCCTGTATATGTGGCTACATCATCATTGTAAATAATTATCTTTTCATAATCAATCATTTTATTCAATATGTATTATTTACTATGAAGATGGATCTCTTCTTTATCTGGATACGAATTCTTCTGTAACACACGGACTCAGTGTTACTGGTATCAAAGCCCCTTCTTGGGCTTGATTTCGGGCATTTGGCCATATTTTGGCTTTTGGCCATCAATTTGATTTCATTTAAAAAAAGGTTAAAAAAAAGTAAAAAGATAAAAAAGAAAAATAAGTAAAAAATAAGAAGATAAGAAGATCCCATAAAAAGGGGAAAGAAGAAAGAACGAAAAAAAAGCATATGATTTACAAAACCAAACCTTGGTTTTATAAACCACACAAGGTTTTATTAAGCCCTAATTCCCACGTTCACCCCAAAAAATAAACTATATATATGTATAATATTATTATTATTATTTATAAAATAATAATAATAATAATAATCAATATTTTGTAATAGTTAATTGGATTTATTATTAATTAACTATTAAACTCTTACATTAACCATGAAGTCATTTAAAGAAGATTGACAAAACCTTCAATGAAATAAGCCAACAAAGTGAACTAGATGCCTCCCAAGACGAAGACTTGTAAATTAAATCCCAATCCAATTTTCAAAGCTTGCAAGAAATAATTGGTAAAGAACATGAAAGTGATGGAATTGATGTCTTGAACATTAAAGTGAATGACACAACCATGTCCATATCACCATCTAATTCTCACGTCAATAAAGATGAAAATGATCTTGACCAAGATTATGATGAGAGTCAAGCCACTGTTGCTGACAACAACAATGATCAACGCAATGAAAATGGATGGATTCCACAGTGTGCAAAGGAAGTCAAGTCGGAGAAATCTGTTATTTTAAGTTCAAACTCTAGCTTGACTATTCTCTCAACGCAAAAGAACATCAATGGTAGTGATACCACGGAAATAGTTATTGTTGTCAAGTCGGTCAAGTTGATTCAATTAACAACAAAAATAGTTAAAAGTTACAACCACGCAAGAGACAAAAACATAAACGAAACTTTACCAGGTACATACTTAATGCGGATTCCAGAACAAAAGAAACAAAATGAACCAGTGGTCATAATCAAAATTGCATGTCTCAAGTCATTAGTTTGACACAGAGCCATAATAAAGGAAGTCGTCAACACATCAGCTTTGAGGATAGAGCTTCCCTTAAGGGAGAGGCAATGTAATAAATAAAATATTAAAATAAAACATAACATTAGTTATATTTAACTAAGGGACATAACCTTTTGGTGAAAAGCCACCATATAAGCCCTATATATGCAGCTACATCCTCATTGTAAATAATTATCTTTTCATCATCAATCATTTTATTCAATATGTATTATTTACTATAAAGATGGATCTCTTCTTTATCCAGATACGGATTCTTCCATAACACACGGACTCGGTGTTACAGTTTGCCACAAGAGATTTATCAAAATGAAGTACAAGCAAAATAAATCACATGCTACACAAACTAAGCCTAAAAACCACAAGTGTGAATTGACTGCTGACTAGTGCCTTTATTACGAGTTGATGGAGTCCCTAGAAAATTATGCCTAAGGGAGAGATTAGCTACAAGACAACTCAAGATAAAAACCCAAGCAACCAAATGCCCAAAATGTAAAGCATATGAGAGATATTTTTGTGATTATTTCGTAGTTGATTTTTACCGATTAACAATGGTTTGAAAAAAAATTGCAAGAAGAGATCTAAGTACTTACCTAAATTTAGATGTTTGTTGTAGATCCTTTCTCCTCATTCAACATCCCCAACATAGATCTTAGCTTTCCATCCACAAACTTGCCACAATTTGTCTAAGTGTGCCCTGCAAAACCCAAGAGGAACAATAGTTAGACAATGCAAGAACTATGATCCAAACGAAACTTGAAACCTAATTTGTTTATACAAGAATGACAGAGGGAGATAGTAAAAGATAAATAGCAACAACAAAGTTTATCTCATTCACAAGAAAACCCATGTCACATCAAGAGAAATCACCCAAGCAAGAGATAGTCGCCCCTCCAATGCGCCCAAGTGAATTTGGCCTCCCCTGTAGACACAAAAATTTGAAGAGAAATTGCCCCAAGTATGGAAATATGCCAATGATCTAGTGGTAGAAGGAATTTGGCAAGAAAGATCTAGCTATTAAGATCCATCAAAGATCCAAGAAGTTTGCACAAAGAGTTTTTCTATTATTTTCTTCCAAAAGCCAAAGCCCCATATAAATGAGGAGCTCCCTCTCTTTTACAGATTAGTGAGGAGCTATATCCCTAACCAACTTTAGATCGATGGTCAAGATTAAAAGATAAAAAGTACATGATCAACAATGGGGATCTAATCTCGAAGCGCGCTCTGAGAAAATTACAGCGTGAGCATTCGAACCCTAGCCGCTGAGGGCTTCACGCCCTGCCCATGGATCCACCGGATCCAGTGTCCGTGGAGGACAGATTTCAGTCCATCGTGGCCGCTCTGCCTCCCGTCCAAGCTGTCGCGGTCCCTTCCTCCAAATTTGTTAAACGTGTAGAGGTCCCGGAAGTAAAGCTCAACTCAACAGCTTCGAAGAGAAAAGCAGTCACCCTCTCTGAGAAAGGTCTTATTGGGCTGTTCACCGGCCTATGGCCTTCCCCGCGCTCAGTGGAGGTTTGGTTGAATAAAAATTGGAGAACCCTTATCTAGGGGGAAGTTCAGCAGATCTTCTATGGAAAATGATATTTTGCATTCATCTTTGAAAGGAAGGAAGATCGTGATTTAATCTTCAGGAATGGACCTTATTTCATGGACCCAAGAGGCATGTATCTGAACAAGTGGGACCTGTCCTTCAATCCAGAAAAAGATATCCCAAAAGCAGTTCCTGTGTGTGTCAAGCTCCCCCATCTCCCTCTCCACTGCTGGAATGATGAGGATTTTCGAGCAATAGGGAATACCCTTGGGAAGTACGTAGACAAATCTGAACCGAAAGCCCCAATGTTCTCCTGTGCTCGCATCTGCATTGAAGTTGATCTTGAGAAAGGTCTGCCGGAGTCAATCATGCTCTCCATTGACGGCTGGAACCATCTTCAAACAGTAGACTACGAGCAAATCCCATTCAAATGCAAATACTGCCATGAATATGGCCATTTTGCAAAATCTTATCCGAAAAATCCTAAAAAACCCATCTCGGACAGCTCCCCAAGTGAGGGATGGAACGTAGCAAGCGGGAAGAGGGCCGCCAAGCCCTCAAAACAACAGATCCCCACGACAAAGAGCCCCCCCGAAAATAGGTTTGAGGCCTTGGAAGTTGAGACGCAGGAGGAAGGAAACAATGAAGAAACCCCTAAAATGGAGAAGCAGCAGGACTCTGAATCCCCAGCCATCGTCCCTCAGCAACAAGAAAAGGAAGATCAGGAAGAGGGTTTTGAAGTTCTGCAGAACCAGGGAAAAAAAGATTTGGAAAAGGGGTTCGAAAACCCTAAGGAAAGGAAAGACCAAGCGACAACCTTTGAAGGATCTATCACACGGTGAAGGGCAAAAGCAAGTTCGGAAGAAATAACTGATACTTCTATCGAAGAGCAAGAACCCCTTTCCAGAAAAGGGAGGAAATCTAACAAAGTCATCAGAGAGCAGGAGGCAGCAAGGGAAAAGGCGGCAGGAAAGCAAGCTAATCTGGACTTCCTAGTAAAAACTTCGCAGGCAAACAAATACCTTCTCAGCGCGGAAGAGGAGAAAAAGGAGAAAGACAAGGCCCTTAAGCAACTCAGGAAATAATGAAAGTAGTCTCCTGGAATTGCAGAGGCTTGGGAGGTATGCAGAAGCTAGAAGTTATCAAAAGGTTTAAATCAATGGAAACTGCCTCAATCCTTCTCATCCAGGAGACTAAAAAGTCAGCTGATGACAACATTGCCACCATCAAAAATATATGGCCAAAAGGGACAGGCCTTGCCACCAGTGCAAGCGGGGCCTCTGGAGGGCTTCTATGCTGGTGGAACTCAGATAAGTTTGAGCTGCGTTCAGCCATAGAAAACAGAAACTGGATTCTTATAAAACTTGAAAACAAAGAAAGCAAGGAACAATTTTGGATTGGGAATGTTTATGGCCCAACCATGAACTCGCAGAAGGAAAGCTTCTGGTCATCGATGGAGGAGCAATGTGAAGATAAGAAGCTGCTACCCTGTTACATTGCAGGGGATTTCAACGCCACTATCTCCGCAGATGAGCGTAGAGGAGGAACTAAGGTGAGGGATCCCTTTGGGGAAAGGATGGAGGATCTCATCTCTCAATGGGGCCTCACTGATATTAAACCCAAAAATGGTATCTATACTTGGAGCAATAGAAGAGTGGGACCCGGACATATAGCAGCCCGGCTGGATCGATTTCTAGTCAGCACCCATCTTCTCAATCCTCAACCGGAAGTCAAAATATTGTGCTCGACCGTGTCGGATCATAAGCCAATATGCCTCTTTTTTCTGCCGGTGGAAAACTTGGGACCTCTCCCATTTCGATTTAATCGGATATGGTTGGAAACGGAAGGAGTTAGAGATATTATATCTAGTGCTTGGCGTTGCTTCATTCCAGGTTCTCCAGCTTATTCCTGGGAACAGAAGTTAAGGAGAGTGAAAGATGCTCTTAAATCATGGGCAAAAACTCAATTCCAAGAACCTGCTGAGCAAAAGAAAAGCATCATAAAGGATATGGAGCTTCTGCAAGCTGAAATGGAAGTTAGTAAGATCACCAAGGAGCATCTCCTCAAAGAAATTGATCTGGAAACACAACTTCAGAAAATCCTAAGGCATGAAGAGAAAGGATGGAGGCTTCGCTCGCGTATCTTCTGGCTTAAAGGGGGAGATCAAAATACGAAGTTCTTCCAAAATCAGTGCAGGGACAGGCAACGCTGGAACACTATAAGGGAACTCAATTCTGAAGATGGAGCAGTCATTCAAGGGCAAGCGGCCATCAGCTTAGAGGTAAGGAATTTTTTTGAACACTTGTATAATGATGAGGAACCAGTCTCACAACGCCTTATGGAAGAGATGGTCTCTGATATTCCGTCCCTTATCAGTCCCGAGGAAAAAATTAGGCTTGAATCTCCCATATTGGAAGAAGAAGTTATAAAAGCTATTTGGAGCCTCCATCCGGATAAGGCTCCAGGACCGGATGGATTCCCCATTTGCTTCTATAGAACCTTTTGGCCCCTCATCAAGAAGGATTTAATGCGCCTTATTTCCTGGATGGCAAAAGGAAAAATGGGGGGAGCCACTAACTCCACCTTCCTAGCCCTGATCCCCAAAGAGTCCAACCCCACCTCCATTAAAAAATTTCGGCCCATCTCTTTATGCAACGCATCCTATAAAATATTCTCTAAAGTCCTGTCCTTGAGGCTCAAACAAATCATTCCTTCCCTTATCTCTCCCAATCAAGGCGGCTTCATATCAGGCAGGCACATTAGTGACAATATTCTCCTAGTCAAGAAGCAATCCATTCCAGTACCAAAAGGGGAGAGCCTAGGATGGCCATTAAGATGGACCTGGCCAATGCTTTTGATAGATTGAGGCACTCGTTTATCATTATGGTTATGGAAAGATTTGGGTTCCCCTCTGTTTTCATCAACCAAATACAAGCCTGCATAAATTCCCCTTAGATAGCTCCTCTTATCAATGGAAGACCCACAACTTTCTTCAAAGCCTCCCGCAAGGTGAGGCAAGGATGCCCGCTTTCCCCTTTTCTTTATATCCTGGTCGCTGACTCCCTAAGCAGAAGATTGACTAGACTTCAAGCCGAAGGATCTCTTCCGGGCCTATCCTTTCGAAATGGAGTCTCTCCCATCAACCATGCCTTATTTGTGGATGACACTATCTTCCTGGGAATAGCGTCCACCCAAATTGCTAGGAACTTTCTTAGCCCTTTGGACATTTTCCTTCAAGCTTCAGGAAGCTCAGCAAATCTGAACAAGTGTCAAATCTACAGCTGGAACTGCCCTACATCAACTCTTCGCAGCATATCCCAAATCCTACAAATCAAAGCCAATCCTAATTGGACCCATTTCACCTATTTGGGTATCCCCGTGGTTAAAAAATCTCTGACTTCCTCAATGTGGAACCCGGTCGTCCAAAGAATTAAGGATAAGATCCAATCCTTGGGATCGAAGTGGCTAAACTTAGCAGGGAAAACTGTTTTAATTCAGTCCATTCTCTCCTCCTATCCCATCTATACAAGCTCGATGGTTCTCGCTCCTAAGAATATCATTAACAGCATTAGTAAGGAAATTAGAAAATTCCTTTGGCAAGGAGGGAAAGATCAGACGAAGAAGTTCCACTTGGTAAAATGGGATACGGTCAAGCGTGCCAAAAACCAAGGAGGCTTAGGCATCAGAGACCCTGAGCATATGAGCAAAGCCATGGGAGCCAAAATGATATGGGGACTGGTTACAAGAAAAAAGGAATGGTGGAAGGAAGTCATCAGAAAAAAGTATATCAAAAGGCCCAGATCAAAAATGTTGGACAGTGCATGGACAGGTAAAGGAACCACCTTATGGCAGCTTTGCAAAACATCCCTTAACACAATCATTGAAAATTGCTATTGGATCCCAGGGAACGGGAAAAGAATCAATGTTTGGAACAGTAAAATATTAGGACAGCCCCCTTGCTCCTCGTTGCCAGGTCTGGCCCCTCTATCTGAATGGGCGAGTGGCCAGGGGATTAATTCTCTTTATGATCTTTCTCAGTGGGACATGTCGGGCCAATGGACAGGCTGGAAAGAGCTTGCTCCTCCAGCACATTTGGCAAACGCTGCAGCTTCCCTGCGCTCATTTCTTCATGGCTTATCCCCAACGCGAATCACAGTCAAGGATCGTCTTGGTTGGGGTTCAGCAGGACAGTACAGTGTTAAAGAAGGATATAAGTCAATAACCACAGAACCAAATACGGGGGAGAGACTCTGGAAGAAGGTGTGGCACCCTGACAGCATTCCTAAAGTCAATAGCTTCATTTGGATTCTCTTGCATAATAAGCTGTTAACAGCTGAAAACCTAAGGAAAAGAGGCATTCTTGGCCCCGCTCGATGTGCCCTGTGTAATCTAGATGAAGAGACAACCAGCCACATCTTTCTTCAATGCAAAGTCTCATTAACAGTTTGGAGGACCGTCCTCCCTTCGGATTTTGGTCGAGATCTCCCAAGCACTGCAGTTCAGCTCTTCAAAGACTAGTTGAACTATTTCCCGGGATCCTTAAGTAAGAAACCAATTCTAAGCCGCCTTTGGGCCTCTATCCCAAAGAATCTTTGTTGGCAGCTTTGGTTAGCCAGGAATCGTGCCATCTTCAAGGAGCAAAAAGCTATCCCGACCTATATAGCTGCTAAAACTATAGGAATGATATCAGAAAAGTTTGCCTCAAATAACATCTGCTTCCCTTTGCAAGAGTCCATCCCTGAACCATATTCTTCTTGGAGCAAAAACTTTTTGAAAGAGAGATGCTCCCTTCAGTCCAAAAGCATTACAGATAGGGTAAGTCATTCAAGACGGTCCCTTCCTTGGGAAATTCGCCTCACCAACAATGAATTTTAGTCCTGGCTCAAGGAAAAAAACTCATTTGCCTTCTTCTTCGACGGCGCTTCGAAAGGTAACCCAGGGGTGGCAGGTGCGAGGGGGATTCTCTTGAATCCCGAAGGATATGTAGAACATACCTTTGCTTGGGGGCTAGGTAGAAGAACCAATAACGAAGCTGAGTGGCTGGCCCTCATCCAGGGTCTTCACCTCTTAAACAATAAGAAGCTTCGCAAGGTTTTGATATTTGGAGACTCAAGACATGTCATCTACAAACTGGTCAATGGATATCCTACAGGAGCTATCAAATGTCGTCGGCTACATGGAAAAGCCAAGCTTCTCATGTCCAACTCCTATGAGACTTATCACATCCTTCGGCAAAATAACTCAGCAGCAAACAGTATGGCTAATGTGGGAGTTTCCCTTCCACAAGGTCATTACAGTCAGGATGGAGCCCAGCCCACCCTCAAACCCATTCTGTAATGCGGTGTTGGAAGCTTCCCATTCGACCAATCACTACTCGAAATTTTTCAATGAAGCACTTATCCCTCCTCCAAGTTAATAAAAATTCTTCAATCCCCCCTCTTTATCCTCCCTCTTTCATTTCCACCCCTCCCCCCTCGTCTTCCTCCCCTTATCCCTCCTTTCTTTTCCCCCTTCTTCCTTTTTCTCCTAGTCCTTTTCCCCCCCTCCTTATTTCCTTCCCCCGGCCTGCCTTTCCCCTTCGTAGCTGGCCTCCACTCCATTTTCGGCAGCTCTAAGCATTTATCCCCCTGTCCTCTCAGCACTTATCCCCTGGCTGCGTGGACTCTCGTCTGTCCTCTTGTCACCTCAATCTCTCCAGGCATTAAAACATGCAGGATGATGTTTTATTGTTATTCCCCCTCGCACGCTTGCTCTAATTCCGACCTTCTCCTTATGCCGCTCCCTTGCAGCGCCATGTATTCTTTCTCGGCTCCGGATTTCTCTGGTTCTCCTGAAACGCTGCGAATTCTCCTGCATGTGGTGACTGGCATTGAAGGAGGGAGGCTGCAAGGCATCCCTTGGCAAGCTCTTCCTCTCACTCGTTCCTTTGTGAAGGAGAGGCTTGCTCTCGCAGCCTTCTCCAATTGCCATTGTAATCTCTCCTCTGCGTCCTGGTCTATAGGCAATGGTTTTGGCATAAACTCCTCTCACTCGAGTAGTCTGCGACGAGTCTTGGGCTGCCTTTGCTCCGGGTGGCAGGAAGGCGTTGTGGGAACGTTGGTTTGCTTTGACAGTCAGGGGGGTTCGGTGCTTCAGCAAGCACTTTCAGTGCTGAGTCGCTTCATTGGCTTTCCCTTGCTTGAAATATCGAACAGCGCTCTTGTTGTTGGCCCATTATACAGACAGTTTGCTTGCATAGAGATCACTGCAGATTCTGGCAGAATGGCTCAAGCTGGGGATAATGCAGGCATTCTGGACATTAAGAAAAATCTGCGGCGTTTGTATGAGATGGTTGCTATAGGAGTCATGGATAATAAGGAAATAGCCCGAGAGATCAGAAGTATGGGAGAAACAGTGAGTTACACTTCATTACAAATCAGTGACTATGATTCCCGGATCGATGACAATGAAAGTAACCTGCGAGAGTTGATGGGTAAAGTGGACAGGATCCAGGAGAACCTAGAGCATTTCATCTCCATGAATCAGGGCAACAGGGTCAATGGTGGAACTGTTGAAGCGGAGTGTCCAATGGAGGAAGAATCAGTTGTGCAGCCAAAACACTTCAGAGGCAACCAGTAACTTGTTTCTTTTTATTATGGATACATGTTTTTCTGTCTTTTTTTATGTAAGCAATATATAAGGGTATATACTGCCCGGGATGCTAGTTATTATGGAAGAACTTTGTATGCAGTTTTTTGGAAAACCCTTAGGTTAAGCCCACAGTGCTTCCTTTTTGATCTGCAGGATTATCTTTCCTTTCTTCTGTTCTGTAATGAATGGCTGTGCACAGCCTGTTTATAAAATCCTTTTTTTCAGTTTTTGTTAAAAAAAAAACAATGGGGATCTAATCTCTCAATAGCACATGGATCAAGCTAGACAAATCACTAATGAGGGGGGTGAATTACCTCATATGCCCAAAGTACAATGAAAAGATATAATAATGATGTAACACGTCACCTAGGGGACTTAATTTTCCCCTACGGAATTCACTTTACACTTTTACATGAATAAAACATAAGATGCATAAGGTCACCAACAAGGAAGTCGCCCTCCTAGGGAGAAAAGTCCCACCAAGGGGGAACTAAAGCTCATGATGATAGCACATAATGAAAGTACCATGTAAAGTGTCCAAAATCATCCTAGGAGCTATGGCAATAATACCAAAGTCACATTTTGTCATTCAATCATCCTTTGTTCAACATGCCATGCCTTGGTCACTTTAATTATTTAATTAATCAACTGAAATTCTCTGTAAATCTTCAAAAATCCTAACACTAACTTTTTCTTTGCCCAAACCAATGGTCTAACTACATGAATGTATTCAAAAGCTTTCAAATCTACTAAAATCCACTACTCATACACCCTAAAGTAATCTTAGATAAGCTCTGTGAATAACTTTCCATTTTTTAATTAAAAATTGGCTTAATTATTTATGTTGGCTTTATAAAAGTTGTGAATTAAGCCAATTTTTCCTATATGAAGCATGGAATGGTCCAACTAGCCTACAAAGGCACAAGATGAACATTTGTCAACCTGTAGTGGGACCTCATTGCAGGTCACAACGGTTGACCAAGTCAAACTGGGTTGACCATGTCAAAACTAATAAAAAATGCAACTGAGCATGAAACTGAACACTACCGCATGCAAGGGCCATTAGTACACCTATCATTCGAGTATTGAAAGACAACTAAATGCTAAGTCACAACATACAATGGTGATCAACCTAAAGTAAAGCAAAAATAAGACCATTACTTAGTACAATTAAGCAACAAAGGCGACAATTTTCAGTATATACTTCAATTCACATTAATCCAGTGTTACACGAGTACGCGTTTTCGGACCGAAAATGAGTTTCCTCGTCCCCACACGTTTTTGAAAGGAGGAAACGAGTTTGGGGTCATTTCCCTCTTGTACCCAAAATCGAAAACCCCTGGAAATGGATGGTGGGGTCGTTTCCTTGAATTCCAGAAACATGCACAAGTTTCCTCCTATCCTGTGGTCCAAAATGATTTTTCAATTGATAATGATTTTCCTTTAGTTAGCTTTGTGACCAAAAGGTACTGAAACTGCAAAGCCTTGCAGACCCCAATACTTCCACGGCCTTGATCTCTGCTACCAGCAAGCGTCCATAGCCCTGACGGAGTTGCCACAATAATGCCAAGTAAGTGAAACATCATACAAAGGATGAGTACCTACCCTTTTAGCCACTAACTAATTTCAAGGACATTTGAGCATCTCAAACTTATGGGAGCAGTTGCTTCGAGTCTAGGGGATACACTTCCGGTGATAGATGCCAACTTGACTGCACTCAAACATCGTGAGCTACAAGACATGAAAGATCAACAAGGTTGAAAACAAAGCCACACACTTTAGAGTCGAGACACAAGCAAAACATGGAAGTTGTCAAACCAAAGAGATTACAGTGGAGGAAAGTCCTCGAGTTCATCAATCATGTCTAAGTCAAGGGGTATCTTCAAAGCTAAAACAGAAACAACAGATGGGCGAAGTAAGAATGTGATGTGGAACCAAATTAAGGGAAACTGATCTATATCTTAAATGAGGATTAACCAAAAGAAAAGCATATAAACAAAACTTAACCAGAGTCATTTTACCATTCCAAGTGCAAGTCCTACTATAATAACCAGGATGAAACAAATGATCACCAATGCAAATGATAACCTCGCATAGTCAGTCTACCAAGACAAGTATGAAACATCCATAATATACCTCAAGCCATATACCTGGTCAGAATCTATTGCTAACCCTGCAATCAATCTACACTGGAACTGCATGGCAAAGGGAAGGCATCGTCAACTAACTACTCTACTCTAGTGAACCAAGGAATGAATATGTCTACCAAAAGAGGTCAAATAAATAAAGGGCTCCATATGACAAGGGCGGATCCAATGTTGCCGCCCCTGAATAGTCTGGCTGAAAAATATATGATCCAACAATTACAATCTCTAATATGCTCATCTCAAATGTGAGGACTCAACTCATAAATGACATCTGGTCTACAAAAAATGAGTAGTATCTCCCAGCTACTAGAAATGTGATAACAAAACCTTTGCTCTAATTGCATGGTACACTTCTATCCAGGTAACTAGCATAGATCCATCTTAAGCCCAAATTTATTATGTACCAAGAGGGATCCAATTTCTTGGTGTGTAAATTTTTTCTTGATGTGTAAAAAATTGAATATAAAATAAAATTTACACCTTAAGAAATTGGATCCCTCTTGGTGATTATACATTCCAGTCTAAGATGGATCTATGTTGGTTTTAACTTTTTTTATTTTATGAGCCAACATGAATTTTTTGAAGTACATTTTATTTTTGATAAATTATGAGCTAAGAAACAGGACACGACCTTTTAGACCTTCGTGTTTGTGTCTCGTGTGTCGTGCACATGACAGGAACAGACATGTGTCCTCCAAAAAAGCGCTCACGGGTTAAAACAGGCAGCCCACCCCTCATTTTGTCCATTTTATTTGACGTCGAGAGTTGAGAGAAATGTCTCTTGTTTACAGGCTAAGGGTTTGTAAGTGCAAGGCATTGAAGGTGGATTTACCTCAAATTTGGCAGCTAGGGGACTGATTTTTTTACACAGCAGCATAGATTTTTCATTTAGCTCAAGCATTCAAGGAAATGATAGCTCAATCTTCAAGGTCAGTTGGCAGAGGTCAAAGGAAAGGGAGGAATGTTCTTGTTGGTGGTCCCTCTCCTAATTTTACAATGGCTATTGGTGGCAATGCTCCAAGTGCTTCAAATGAAGTTGTTGGTTCTTCCATACCCTCAAACAACCCTGTTGTATCAAAACAGCAAGCACAAGGAAAAAAAACCTATGGAAGTATGTAACAAGGAAACAAGGGCTCAGATCAAAGCTTTTGAGGGAGGGAATGTTGTTTGGTCTTGTAATTTTTGTAAGGGTGAATTCAAGGGCACATACTATCGAGTTAAAGGCCATTTTTTGGACCTTCCTTGGGGACTTGCAACATGCAAAATGGTCAATGCTACCCAAAGGTATGAGTTGAAAAGAGAGGATACAGTTGGCTTAGGGTATGTGGCAACAACAAGCAAGAAATTTCAAAAACATAATGATGCTCTTCCATTCCTAAAAGGAGGGCAGCCCCAACTTATGGTCCAATGGACAAGATTTAACAGCAAGAGAAGAGAGATGAGGTTGATCTTTATGTTGTGTTCTTTTTCTATCTCAAATTCATTTCTTTTAATGTTGCACGATCACCTTTGTTCATTGAGATGTGTTGAACTCTAGTTGAAAAAGCTCCAACTGGGTATGTGCCTCCATGTTCAAAGAGGCTTTGGACCACATTGTTGGTTAAGGCAAAGAAGGAGGTGGAAAAAATCCTAAATCCAATCTAATCATCATGGCCCACTTCCAGTGTTACTATTGTTCCATCCACTAATTAATTTCATGGTGTCTTCCCAAAATGGACTGGTCTTCTTGAAAGTGGTGCATGCTCTTGGGAAATACAAGGATGCACTATATATAGGTGAGTTGTTCATTAAAGCTATTGAAGATGTAGGTGTTGATTCTTGTGTGCAAATCATCACGGATGATGCACCTGTTTGCAAAGTTGTTGGCATGATTGTGAAAACTAAATATCCACAATTATTTTGGACACCATGCATTGTTCAATCTTTGAATTTGGCGCTTAAATCTATTGCTTCAGATGTGACATGGATTGGCAATCTCATTGATAATGCACACCATATCCGCAATTCTGTACAAAACCATACCAATGCCCTCACAATATATAAAGAGTACAAACATCTATCATTGTAGAAGGTTGCAGATAGTCGATTTGCTTCCTCATTCATCATGTTTAAGAGGTTGAGGGAAGTAAAGGCCGCTCTTGGGGCCATGGTTATTTCAAAGTTTTGGCCTTTTTGGAGAAAGATGGATCAAGCGGCTTCAAAAAAGGTGGACACAGTGTTAGATGATGTTTGGTGGGAGAAGGTAGATCTTGCCATTAAGATCATGGACCCTATCATTTCTTTGTTACGGTTTGCAAATACAAACCATCCCATCTTAGGAGATGTTTACGAGGGGTGGGATTCCATGATTGAGTCTATGAAGACAATCTATAAAGAGTACAAACATCTATCATTGTAGAAGGTTGTAGATCGTCGGTTTGCTTCCTCATTCATCATGCTTAAGAGATTGAGGGAAGTCAAGGCCGCTCTTGGGGCCATGGTTATTTCAAAGTTTTGGCCTTTTTGGAGAAAGCCAGATCAAGCGGCTTCAAAAAAGGTGGACACAGTGTTAGATGATGTTTGGTGGGAGAGGGTAGATCTTGCCATTAAGATCATGGACCCTATCATTTCTTTGTTACAGTTTGCAAATACAAACCATCCCCTCTTAGGAGATGTTTACAAGGGGTGGGATACCATGATTGAGTCTATGAAGACAGTTGTTGTGTAGAATGAGTGTCCTGAGTCTGAGACATTAGCAGAGAACTTATGGTCTACCATACAAGATATTATTATCGCCAGGTAGGATAAGAATTGCACGCCTTTGCATTGCTTGGCCCACTCGTTGAATCCTCAGTTCTACAGTCATGAGTGGCTCAATGGTAAGCCCTCTCGCAAATTACCTCCTCACATGGATGGAGAGACTTCACAAGGGAGGAAGGTAGCATTTAGAAAGATGTATCATGATAGAGAATCCCTTGAGGAGGTGGAGGAGGGATTCATAGAGTTCTCCACTGGCACAAGGAGGTTTTGAGGGTATGATGTACTTGGAGACAAGGGGGTCAAGAAACCCCATGGTTGATGGGAAACTCATGGAGATGCATGCCCTGTTCTACAACAGTTAGCCATGAGGGTCCTCTCTCAAGTTACTTCATCCTCTTGTTGTGAGAGGAACTGGAGTACATATGGGAACTTGTACAGTCTAAGGAAGAGCAGGCTTGAACAATCCAAGGCAGAGACAATAGTGTATCAATGTATGTACACGCCAATCTTCGTCTCATTTACAGGGAGAGGTAGGAATGGTTGAAGGGAAAGACCAAGATGTGGGACGTGTTTCCTAATTATATGGGTTTGGATGGCAATGTGGATTTGGCATTAGCCAACATGGATCTCAATGAACCAGTGTGCTAGAGCCGATCACTTTTGATGATGAGCCTCTTGAGGGGTCATCCTCCACACCAGTAGATGTAGCAACAGATCCTGGATTGGGTACACAGGATGAGGAGGATGAAGGAGATAGCAGTGACAGTGATGCTGATTTTTCCATGGAGGAGGACTAATGAAAGTGGCCAGTACCACTGACCAGATATGAGATTCTTCCCTATTTTGTATCTAATTCTAGTATCTACCCTCTTTTGTATTTGCCCTTGGCATTCTCTCGATATCTATGTAATACATTTTTATTTTGAACTTTATGAGAAATCTGCAATTTATGGTTCTAAATTCTAATTCTGAACTTACCGATTCACAATTTATCATTGTAATTTGTATCATGTTACATGTATGATTCTAATTTGTATCAAATATCAATATGTTCTAGACTTCTAGTTTTTAAAAAGTTTGGATCTTTATGTTATATATATATATATAATGTGTCCCCTGTGTCCTATTTCCGAGGTTGATGTGTCCCATGCTGGATACTCATATTTTTCTATCCTCCATGTCCCGTTGTCATCATGTCTTATGACTTAGGTTATGAGCTGACATGAATTTTTTAATTGCTTTATTGGAACGTTATGTTATATAACATAACATGACAACGTCATCCACATATTGGGTTGTAGAGCACCGAAAGTAAAGACATTAATTTTTTTAATTACTTTTTATTTTTGGGAATGCTACGTTACGTAACATAACATGACAAAATATCCCACGTACTGGGTTGTAGAGCACCTCGCTACTTTCGGTTCAATTATGTCATCTTATTTTAGTTGATCCTTACATGAAATGGATGTAAAGATAGTGTTTGTTGACCACCAAAACCAACTAGGTGGACAACGATGTACCATGCACATGTTGGATATGCCTTGAAGATAAGAATGAAGTACTTAATGATTATATCAAGCGAGGCAGCTCTTCTTCTCTCTATGAAATTTCCACACCCCTCCAAGGGATTTTGTAAGGATATGTCAGCATGAAGTTCTAGTTTTTTGTAACTTAATCACCTAAGACTTGGTCATTAGGGAAGTCCTTTCATCGAGTGTTTTTTCACTTGGATAATTAAAATTTATTTTTAGAGATTTTAATTATTTGAGTTTTTCACTCAAAATTACCTCCAAAGTGGTGAAAGGTGTTCTAGTGATCGAGTCCATGGGATGATTGGGGCCTAGGAATGTTCTATATTACCATGCTAGACATTATCCAAAGTCTTGCAAAATTTCATTAGTTTTGAATAGGTTTTTTTTAATTTTTGGTCATTAAAAATTGTCACTCAGAACAATTTGTTGTAATGTAAAAGAGTGTTACTTGGTCATTTTTAATGTTGTATAGGGGTATGGGTACTCAAGACAAATGGCATGAGACCCCCTACACCCTTGGGCTAAGGTTGAAGTCATTCAGACAAGTATTACTATGGTTTTGGTCACCTTTGCCCAAGTCAGTCATGGAAATCAGGAAATTGGGCATTTAATTAGAGAGCCAAATTTTTGAAAAGTGACTATAGTCACTTGGGGTGGCCAAGTAAAGGTTCTAATGTTTATATTATGTTCCTAAGACAAATTTAAGACCCAAAGGGGGCACCCCAAGCAATCATATAACAAGTTTTGAGTTGTCGAATCTAGGGGGGTGCCCCCTTCTCTCTTTGATTGGTTGGGTGAGCTAAAGTCAATGGAAATGGCCTTGCTATGGTGGTTTCTTCCCCATTTGACATAACAATAAGGTTAAAAGCATTAAATTAGGGGTTTTTCTCTCCATATTTGAGATTTCAAACCTTGGTTTTGCCCTCCTTGAGCAAATTCGCCCCCCCTCTCTTGGGCCCCCCTCTCTCTCTTGTGACACTTGCATGCAAAGAGCCTCTCTCTTTCATTTTTCCTATTTAAGGAGGCTTCCCCTCCTCATTTAGGTTACAAACACACTCACACCCACTCTCTTGCTCATGCTCTCATTCTTTCTCTTACTCTCTTGCCCTTCCTCTTGCTTGGGCCATTGTAATTTTCAGCCATTTGGCTTTAGTAATCAAAATCTTTGGAGGAATCTTGTGTGCATTGTTCCCATTGATGATTTGCTTCCATGATGAAGGAGCTACACAAGTTTGGTTGGCCAAGGAAGCATACTAATTTGCTTTTGTAAGATTTATGGTATTTGTATTCCATAAATTGTGAGTTTTCATTCTTGTAGTAAAGAAGTTCATATATTTTCTAGTTTGAAGTTTATAATTTATTTGCTCATTAGTTGATTCTCACCTTCTAGTAGTTGTGTAGTGAAAATCTTATAAGTTGCAGGTTATTTGGATTGAAGAGTGGGATTCCTCGCTTGGATGCCCCATTGCTTCACTTCTTGAAGAACAAAGGACCAATTCTTTCTTTCTTTACATACAAATTTCTGCATTTTAATTTTAGTTTGTTGAGTGTTTAAAATATGATTTTAACTCTTATATACTCAAGTTCTTTCAAAATTATTCATTTGACAACTCTGTATAAATTTTATATATATATTGCACTAACATACTAACTTCCCCAAAGTGATTTTGGGCACATTTTATCATTTTCTGTTTGTTGGTTTTTAGCAGGTTAGTGACAAAACAAGGACAAGCTCTGTCAAATTTCGGCCATAGAAGAGTTTTAAGGCCACCCCAAAGAAGAGCTTCAAGGACATCTCAAGAAAGGGAAAAAACACGATTTTTCTCACTCCTTTTACCTCTTTCTTTACGCTGAAATTTCAGCCTCTGTAACAAGTCCAAGAGAGTCTCTTGGACTTGATTTCTTGCTTTGCATTTTTAGTTAAATCAAGTCTCATTTATTTGCCATCCATTGCTAGCAATTGAAGTTGGGCTTGTCCACCTTTGCATAAGCAATCGTTGATTGGCGTGGGTTTTAAATTAGTTAGAGTTTCATTTTGTTTTTATTTTCTTCTTTATTTTTTGCCCGCACCTTGTAAGTGATTTGGCTTTGCCTTCCTTGCAATATCGCATTGGCTAGCATTTTATTCCAATTATCTACTTATTTCTTTTTTTTGCCCGCACCTCGCAAGCGAAGTTGCTTTGCCCATCCATGTGAAATCGCGTTGGCTGGCATTTTTATTTGAAGTATTTGCTTATTTCCTTTTGCCTGCACCTCGCAATCGAGTAGGCTCTACCTTCGTTGTGATATCGCGCTTGGCTTGTTTTGTTTATTTTTTCTTTAAAAATAAAATTTACCACAAGCCCCGTTTTTGCCTCGTATCCTCTCCCCCCACCGGTTCGACCGATCTAGGGTGACGAAAAAGGGCAAAGATTTGTGTTGGCTAGTTTAATAGGCACCCAGATAAGTATCTTCATTAGAAAGGAGAAAAAGAGGCTTGACCTGTGGAGCTAGTGGGGTAGAGGCCATATGGGGCTTCGTGGCACTTTGTGTCCTCCAGTTGAGCACCCAGCAAGTTTCGAGTTTGACCCGTGGAGCTAGGTGGGAACCTTGTGTTCCCATGTTGAGCACCCGACATTCTCTCTCTAATCGAAGGAGATAGTCTCTTGGGGTAGACATCTAGAATAGTTCATTTCTTTGCAACAAACACCTTAATTCCCTAAGTCAAAGAGAGACATAAAATTTACTAAAACTTACAGGACCACTTGCATAACATTGTTACAATCATTTAAATTTCTCTACTTTGGAATCACTTTATTCTAACTTACTCTTTTATTGGAATTCATCATGTTCTTGAATATTTGTTAAAGTAAATGAGTTGATGCTTTAGGAAAAAATTTTGAAGCTGATAATCGTGACTCCATAGCCCGAGTAGAGACGGCACTGATCATTTTGATTATTTGATTGTTTCTCTCTTTCATACATTACCGGTTGATTGTTAAAGGGTTTGCTTGACATTGAAATATTTGCATCACTGCACGCTGATTGTCATTTTTGTAATTTACAACTCCCAGAAAACATTCTTCAAAAAAGAACTTAGTAAGTAGAGACTACCCCCCTTGGCCTTTAGGAGTTGTGGTCTAAACGGAGGAGTTTAGAACCAAGGTGACAATGGGTTCTCAACTCATAAGTTGCCCTTAGGAACACACACAGCGGTTGGGAGACTTACCCGTGTCCAAGTGTGTTTTAGGCAGCAACAGTGTTAATAAGTGGGAAGATAAAAGAGAAGTGTACATCAATCAACCTACGGGGTTTTGAGGTGCATGGTCGGGATACCCATGTATGAAGGTTGAAGAAGGCCCTGTGGAAAATGAAGCAAGAACTATATGCTTGGTAGTCATAGATTTATAAGTACAAATAGGGTTCACCAAAACTGTTAGAGAGCTAACCTTTACTATTTGTTTGATAAATCTGATATGCTTGTTCTGGTCTTGTATGTAAATGACCTCCTAGGCTCCTTACAGGTAGCAATGTGAAGCTCATAGCATGGTGCAAGGATGAGTTAGCCTCCAAATTTGACATGAAGAACATAGTCCTTGTGCACTATTTTCTGGGTCTAAAGGTGTGGCATTGTATAGGAGATTCTGAAGCAGTTTCAAATGCTGGATTGCAAGCCCTTGGCTAATCTCATGGTTCCAAATGTGAAGTTGTCCACAAATTCAAATTCGGATCTGATGGATCCTTCAGTGTATGGGGAATTGATGGGTCCCTTGTGTACTTGATGAATACTTATTCTTATATTTGCTTTGCAGTGAAAACATTGAAGCAGCTAGCAGTTGGGTTGATGCAAAATTCAAATCCATTGGACGGTTGTGAAGCACATGCTCAGATACTTGAAAGGCACAGTTCACTGTAGTTTGAAGCAAGTTTGGTAATGGAGATTTCATGTTGCATGGTTTTTGGATTATCACTAGAAAGGTGGTGACAGAGATAGGAAGAGCACGGCACCTCAGTGATGGGGTTGGAGAGTTAAGCGTTGAGCTACTCCTACAGTACTTTTCTATTTTTAGTTAATAGACAGAGATGTGATTGGTTGCTGCAATTTTGTACTTGCCATCATAATTTTTAGTGTTCTGTCTGCAGATCTAGCTCTTTAGTTGCTGTTTTAATAGTTGTAAGTTTTCTGCTAACAAGGATTTATAGGAGACAGGTCTACCTACCATGTACCAAAATTTTAACAGGAAGCAGAACCTCAAAGTCTCCATGGAACAGATGTCCTAATCTGTGGTTTAAAGAGCCCACAGCAATAGCACATCTCAAGAAAATTACGGAGACTTCACCATTATTTGGCTGTCATACGGCTTTTCAGGCTGTTTTTGACATGTATTAAAGATAATTGACCAGTAATTTTCAAATTAAATAAACATAACCAGTCATTGAAGAATATTCTCAAATACTACAGAATTAGATATCATTTACGTATTTAAGTAGCTAGGGTGATACAGTAAATAAAACTATATACTAAATAAACCATCTACAACATACATACATGACCTGTGAATTTGGGAAAAATCATGTACTTAGCATTATTATCTATTGTACAAGCTGCCAACGAATTCAGTCACAGCTCATTTTAGGCTTACCTCTCCATCTGATCTCAGAACCACTGTATGATACTTTGCTGCAGAGACTGCCACAAGGCATTGACCTTTCAAAGACTCAACTGCACGGGGAACATAATTCGATGCAGAATTGGAAGTGCCATAACCAAGTTGACCTTCCCTGTTGCATCCCCATGTATAGACTTCTCCAGACTCAGTTACTGCTGCACTATGCTTATTAGCTGCTGCCACTGCAATGACTCTTGTCTTGAAAGAACTAACCCTGCGAGGTGTTGCTTGCGTATCAACTGAGGTATATCCAAGTTGACCCTCTGAAACAACAAGAACAAAAACAAATAAACCATGGCTTTATTCATCAACTTGCAAATGAGAAGTCCTACACTCTCAAACAAATAAACCATGACACAATTCATCAACATGAAAATGAAGTCCTCCACTCTCTATATCCACAAGTCCTCAAAAATGAATCCCAAACATGTGCAAAATAATTCAATCACCTCGCTCTTAGAGCAACATAATCCTCATGACTAAAGTCAAAAGATATACAGAAAATGGCAAATCAGAACACTTGAGTTTCTCAATCACAAGACGATTTTAAAACAATTGTTTTAACCCTTTACAGCTTGATTGAGCACTTCTGGAAAATATACTTAGCACATGCATATGCTACAAACTGAAATAGAATATTTCAAATTATAGATAACATAAATCCATGGTCCAGTAAACTCAAAACAAGAAACAAACAAACGTGTTAAGAAATAGCTTAGTCTCATAATATAGGCAACAAGGTCCATCTTAATGAGAGAATCAAAATCCGAATCTAGATCATGATGTCACTTACCTCGGTTTGATCCCCAAGTAAACACCTCCCCTCCAACAGTTGCAACAATAGAATGGTGCTTTGCTGCGCCAACTACTACAACACGCCGTTGTCCAAGTCCACTGAATACTTGACGAGGGGTAATCACAGCAGCTTGACCACTACAATTTCACACTTCTAATCAAAAACTCAGCTTTTAAATATATATCAAAAACTACACTAAAAAATTTGACAATGACAAAAGTTAAAACAAATAAGTCTTAAAAAATGGCTTTGAAATTTTTATTTGAATATAAAATGAAACTCAAGCCTAGAACATATTCAATTATGTAGTGCACTGCAGATGCTGATATCAATTAACAGTAAGATTGTTCCAATTGGTTTCCACATAATTAAACATTTAATTTGGCAGCCTCGACATGCCTAGTGCAATTTTGTTTGATCTGCATTCATGCTGCAATGCAGTTTCTGTCCACTTGGTCCCATCAAGTTATGTACATTGACCAACTGTACAATATAGAACTGTCTCTGATTTTTTATTCTCTACTAAAGTCAACTGCAGTTTCTCGTACCTGGAGCAACATATACTGGATTCATGGGAGTGAATGCCTGAACGTAGATTATTAGTGATTTCGTGTTAGAAAGTGGCAACAAGGAAGGTCTTCTATCATTGCATGTGTCTTTGCATGCTAGAAGACATAAAAAAAGAACCCAAATGTATTAATGTGATTTTCCAAAGTTTAGATCTTAGGAAAAGTACATTAAGTGATCTAATTATTAATTGGCTTAATGGAGTCACTTTTATAAAGTTCAAGTAAAAATAATTTAAGTGATGGCTAATCTAATCTTGGCCATTGATCACACAGGAGGATCTCATCCATTGATCCATAGTGAGAGTTAGGGTTTTTGCTTGGCCATTGAGTTAAAAGGAGATTTGGTGGAGAGAACACACACACAAACAAACAGAGAAGTTAGAGGAAGAAGTTTGCAGAGAAGACAAAGGAGCATTCATCCAAAGGATTGACAAAGTGATCAAGCAGAGAGAGGGTCGTAGGCATTCGTTGAGAGGGAGGCCATACAGATCTGGCAAAGGTCGTACAACAGTCGTACAGCAGACCGCAGCAAGGTCGTATGGATTCCATACAGCTGACGCAGAAATCATACGGATTCCGTACAGCTGACGCAAAGGGTCGTGCTGATTTGTGGGGTTTTCTCAGTGATTTGCAAAGGTTCGATTTTGCCAGATTGGGTAAATCGATCTACTAGATTGTATTTGTTCTATATCTTCATAATAAAAAATTATTATCTGACTATTGCACCGGTTTTCCCATCTTGGGTTTTTCCAAGGGTTTCCATACCCAAAAATATTGTGTCTCTATTGATGTGATTATTGTTATATGTTTCTCGGTATTTATTTTCTGTTGCATTACTAGTAAAGAAACTCATGTGTGGTTATCAATAATAATTAAAAAATATACTGTGTAGCTCAAGATTGAGTTTTATGGAAATTTACATGGTATCAGAGCTTTGTTGAGCTAAATCTAAGAAACAGCAGCAGTATTGATAGATCGGGGGCAGATCTATTGAAGACACAAACCTAGAGTTTCAGATCTAGGGTTTGACAAGTACACTTCACTATGGTGATACAGTTGAGAGTTGAGGATAGACTCCAAGGAGCTCAAAACTTTCCTACATGGAAAGAAAGGATCGTGAGGATCCTGGATGTTAGTGATGCAGAGGAGCACATTGACTCCACAAAGGTTGCACCCACAGCCGGCGAAGTTGGCAAGGTGGAAGAAGTTAGATTGCAGAGCTATGTTGATCATCTTGGATGGGGTGAAGGGACCACATAGTCCCTCACCTTTTCAAGAAGAAGACCGCAATGGAAATGTGGAAGGCTCTGGAAGGTCTTTACCAGAGCAATAACGAAAACCGAAAGATGATGCTGCAGGAGAGGTTACGTAGTATCAAGATGGCCAAGGGTGAATGAGTGGTGCCTTATCTCGCGAGGCTCACACAGATCAGAGACGAGCTTGGAGCAGTTGGCTCTAAGACTGAGGAAGAGGAGCTAGTTTGGATAGCTTTCAATGGCTTTTCTAAGCCATGGGACACACCTTTGTAAAAGGTGTGGTGGATAGGGAGACGCTCCCTGACTGGCAGAGATTGTGGGATAATTTTGTGCAGGAGGAGACTCGTAAAGGTTCGGGTTCATCCAACAATGCCTCACAAATTGTGGATGAAGAAGCTCTAGCCCTAGCAAGGAAGAGCAAGGGTAAGGCAAAGAAGAAGAAGGGTCGTAAGAAGTGTTGAATTTTTAGCATTAGCATAAATACTTAAAAAATTTGCACATTAACTTAAACAGATAACAAGTGCAGTAAAATAACATTCATCACATCAGCATAATGGACACAANAAAAACCCCAAAAAGCATTAGTAGCTCATCTCGTAAATGAGATGACTTAGAAATTCTTCAAAAAGTTCCTCAAACCCCAATCTGGGTTTAACCACAGTTACAAAGAAATTTCTCAGCAAAATTCAGAACAAGGATTTCAAACCCTAGGTTCTCAAATTTCCAGATTTGCCTAGAAATAACCAAAACTGTCTGTCCACAAAAAATATATCAGATCTGCCCAAAAGAAATTATCAGATCTGCCCAGAAGAATTAGGGCTTGCCTGGAAATCAAACATTGACTGCCCAGAATTTTAAAATGGTTGCCCGAAAATTAATTTTAGGTTGCCCGAAAACTTCCTGTGACTGTTTTTCTGTCCTATCCAAATTTCACAGGCTGCCCGGCAGCTGTTGGTTGCCCTGCAATGGCAGCTAGGCTGCTACCCGAAGGGCCAGCAACTAGCCCAAGCCCTTAAGGGCTGTGCTGTGGGCTGCCCTGAGGGTCTGTGCAGCCTCGAGCTACTACAGCACCCTCATGGGTATGCCTACATGCTTCCCGAAGGTGTTATAGGCTACGGCAACCCTTGTGGGTATGCCCTAGGGCTGCCCGAGGGTTGGCCGTGAGCCACACCCTCGTGGGTATGCCTGTAGTAGGCTGCCCGTGGGTGCCGATAGGGCAGTGCCTTAAAGTGGCCTGCCCAATCTGAAAAATTGACAGCCCGTGGAGAAGAAAAAACGGCTGGCCAGCTGCCTGAAATAGACTGCCCGAAAATCTTTGTCGCTGCCCGGATTTTGGAAAGAGAAGGAGATGACTGTTGAAGAGGAGGGTTTGCTGAGAAAACCCTTGAGACAAAAAACCCTAGCTTAGGGTTTGTTGTTGATGCAGAATGATGATGCCCTAGCTAGACTCATCCATGCTAGGGCACAATCACAAAATCTTCTTTCTTCAACCTTGAGCATCTATACCTGTGAGAGCAAAATAGTGTATGTATAATGAAATGATTTGATCTTCTTTTATAGCCTTGAGTCACTTGTAAGTGAACCAAAATTAGGAAAGATAAAAAAATAATATTTTATTCTTTTCCTAATTTCACTTTTACCTTCTTACCAAAAAGGTCCTTTATGTATTTTTGACTTTTACCAACAGTCCTTATTTAATTTTGACTTTTGACTTGTGGTCCTTTTCTTGTGATCCAAAAATACTTGTGTATTTTTACTTTCACCTGTGGTCCAAAAGTCTTTATGTATTTTTTAATTTTGACTTTAGCCTTTTTCCAAGTGCCCCTGTGGTCTTTTTTATTCCAAAAGTACATCATCATAAACCAAGAGAGTTACGAATGCTTTTACTTCATACTCTGTGTGACACCTAGATCCGGTACTAAGGTAACTTAACCAAGGGTAGCTAAGCCTTGGAGAAGTACACAAAGCCCATAGATCAAGGGTCAGAGAGTCACAAATGCCTAGACCCATTCTAGGGCTTACAATGCCTTCCTGGTAACAAACCAAGTGCCTCAGCCATGGGCTGCATAATGTGACCCTAGGTCAAATACTTAGTAATAGACCAAGCGCCTCCATTATCCCAAAGAATGGCTACTCAGAACTAAGCTAAGTCTACCAGTACTAGAGTGGTCCACATCGTGGTCCCGAACCAGATGTCTACCATTCAACAAAATGGTCACTCAACACTGGGTTGAGTCTACCCAGGGCAAAGCTAGGTCTATATCATGGTCCCAGACCAGATATTCACCATTCAATAGAATGGTCACTCAACAATGGGTTGAGTCTTCACCGTGGTCCCGGACCAGGTGGCCCCATTCTCCTAAGAGAATGGCTCTCGATGCTGCTCAGAAATATCAACACTCCCTCTCAGCAAAAGAGGCATTCTCTGCCATACCAAGCTTGTCACGAAAGTACACGAACTTTGATGTTGACAGAGGCTTGGTCAAGATATCTGCAATCTGTTCACTTGTACAATGTACTGCAACTTCAGAGCACCTCTCTGTACTAGGTCTCTGATGAAATGATACCTCATTTCAATCACTGAGTTTTTCGAAAGCTTTATACCACTCTGATTATCCCGGTGGATGATCGTTGAGTCAAGCTTTCCCCTGAACAGATCAGATATTAGTTTTCTAAGCCAAACTACTTCTTTGTAGTCATCACTTGCAACAATATATTTTGCCTCAACTGAACTCTGAGTTATGGAATCATGCTTCCTGTTGGCCCAAGAGATCGTTGCAGATCTCATACTGAAGCAGTACCCAGAGGTACTTTATCGATCAACTGCACTGCCATGCCAATCTAAATCAGCATATCTAGATAACATTACTCCACTGCTAGAAGTAACCCTGAACCCACAAGTGTTGGACATGCACTGTTTCAGAGCACTCTCTGTGTCTGGTCTCGTATGGATGAGGTACATCCAAGATCCAAAAACTTGTCTATACAGAGTAGAGTCCATACTCTGTGAACTAGTAGCTGCTTCACCCAACTTTGTTAAGTTGATGGTCATGGGTACACCCATAGACTTGGAATCTTGCATCCCAAATCTTTGCAAGATGTCTCCTACATACTTTTCTTGTGTCAGGAAGATGTTTCCTGGATTTTTCCAGTCTTCTAAGCCAAGGAAGTAATGCACTAATTCAAGATCTTTCATCTCGAATTCAGAGGTAAGCTCCCTCTTACATTGTTCTATCAATTGTTTAGCACCTGTAAGGAACAAGTCATCTACATATAGAACAAGTATCAAGACATGATTATGAACAACCTCAAAGTACAAGTTAGACTTAGCTGTACTTTTGGAAAACCCCAAGTCATGGAGCAATTCATCCATCCTCGCATACCAAATTCTTGGAGCATACAAGGCTTTCTTCACAAAGCCTTCAGGTTGTTCAACATAAGCTTCCACCTTATTGAGGAAGACTGTCTTTACATCTGTCTGATGTAACTTCCATCCGAATAATGCAACAAGTGGAATGATGGTTCGAAAGGTAGAATACTTGGCAACATTACCAACTTTCCTGTTGGTCTGGGAACAACTTCCCACACATCATTCTTCATGATGGCATCAACCCATACATGTTGACTTGTTGCTTCTTCGTATGATGGAGGTTTTGTACTGTCAAGTTGACTCATAAGACCTGAGTACTTATGTGGTCTTTCTCTGAAAGTCCCAAGAGAAGCTTTATGCTTCTCGGCTTCTTGTACCATTTCTTGGTACCGAGTTGATCTCCTTTTGTAAGGAGGAACTTCAAGTAGTTCTTCTAATGGACTTTCAATGTCCTCTAGAACATCTGGAATTTGATCCTCAAATTCCTCTTCCTCCCTCTGAGTTTTTGAAACTGAAAACTCTAGTGGAGGTACTTCATCTTCCTTTGAAAGCTCTTGTGTTTGAAACACAGCTTTCTCATGGAAGACCACATCTCTGCTGACTATCTTCTATAATCCTAGAAGTGTTGTGTAGTGAAGGTGTTCAAACCTTCTATGCCACAACTCACATGGATCAACTGCATGAGTAGAATCCTCGGAAGCCCTGTAAAGGCCTCCCTCTTTAACCCCAATCTGTACTGCTGAGTTTAGATCTATGTCTTTTGCCCATAAAAAGACCTTCTTGTCCATGAAGAGGACTCTGTAGCCCTTGTCTTCTAAACCAGCAATAGATAAGAGATTCTTCTTTAAACCAGGAACATAAAGAATATCATCAATATGAAGAACCATACCTGAGTCAAGTTGAAGTGAAGTTGAGCCAACTCCTTCAATCTTGTAAGTGGTGTCATCTCCAAGTTCTACCTGAGTGGTGAACCTCTTCTTTCTGTAACTGGTGAGAGCTCCACGGTTGCCTGTCATGTGCCTGGAGGCACCACTGTCCACCAACCAAGAAGTGGAACAATTTGAGAAAGAACCAATTAGAGCATAAATCAAGTAGTACTCTCTTCTAGGCTCTTCATCCTTGTTAGCCTTGGTTTTCTTCTTATTCTTCTTTGGTTCTTCATCTTCTTCTTCTTCTGCTTCTGCAACAGATGCTTGAAACCTTCGCTTGGGTTTCTTCTTGTTTTTCCTGCAGTCTCTAGCAAAATGTCCAAACTTCTGGCAACTATAACATTCCACTTTTGACATGTCAGAAAACTTACCCTGAAGTTTCTTTCCCTTCTTTTGCTGAGGGAAAGGCTTCTTGAATTTGTTTGTCTTTGCTGCAAGTGCAAGGGTGTCCTCCTTGATTACCTTACCAGAGTTCCTTCCTTCTTCTTCTGTGCAATCATGCCAAAGCCTTTCAAAGGTTGGTTGATTCTCTCATCCACAGACAGATGCCATGAAAGTTTCCCAAGAGCTTGGGAGACCATCAGCCACTGTTTGCACAAGGTCATCATCATCAACAATAATACCAATAGCAATGAGTTGATCTCTTACCTATGAAATCTTTGTGAAGAAGGAACTAGCGCTTTCATCTTTGTTCAACTTCAAAGTTCGTAGCCTCTTCTTCAAAACTCTCTTCTGACTGGAAGCCTTCTTTTCATATAGGTTGACCAAAGTATCATAGCATTCTTTCGCATTCTTCAAAGATGTGATGTTGGGCATCACTGACTCTCTGACAGAATCATAGATGATTCTTCTAGCTTTACCTTGCTTCCTCTTGTAAGCAAGCTTACCAGCATTTGTTGTTGGCTCTTCTGTGACATTAAGAACAATGTCATCCAAGTCATCCTCATCTAAAATGGCTGTTAACCTGGCTTTCCAAGAGTTGAAGTTGGTTGAACCATAGAGCTTCTCCTCCGGTTTGAAACCATTGGTGGCCATCTCTATCACTTAGTCAAATGTTAGATCTGCAAATCTTATCCCTAGTTCTAGTAAAAACAACAGCAGTGTCCTTTTACTGTGTTTTTAGTATTTACATGCTAAGCTCTGATACCATGTTGAATTTTTATCATTAGCATAAATACTTAAAAAATTTGCAGATTAACTTAAACAGATAACAAGTGCAGTAAAATAACATTCATCACATCAGCATAATGGACACAAGAGTTTTTCATTGGGGAAACCTTCAAAGGACAAAAACCCCAAAAAGCATTAGTAGCTCATCTCGTAAATGAGATGACTTGGAAATTCTTCAAAAAGTTCCTCAAACCCCAATCTGGGTTTAACCACAGTTACAGAGAAATTTCTCCGCAAAATTTAGAACAAGGGTTTCAAACCCTAAGTACTCAAATTTCCAGATTTGCCTGGAAATAACCAAAACTGTCCAAAACGGTCTGCCCAAAAAAAATATATCAAATCTGCCCAAGTAATTATCAGATCTACCCAAGAAATTATCAAATCTGCCCAGAAGAAATTATCATATCTACCCAAAAGAATTAGGGCTTGCCTGGAAATCAAACATTGACTGCCCAGAATTTTAAAATGGCCGCCTGGAAACTTCTTGTGATTGTTTTTCTGCCTTGCCCAAATTTCACAGGCTACCCGGTATTTTCTGCCTGCTTAGATCTCTGTTTCGGGCTGCCCGATCCACCTATCTGCTGCCCTATCTTCTCCTGCTCGTGCCCGACTGTCTGTCAACTGCCCAGCAGCTGCCGGTTGCCTTGTTGTGGCAGCTAGGCTGCTACCCGAAGGGCCAACAGCTAGCCCAAGCCCTTAAGGGCTGGCCCATGTGCTGCCCTGAGGGTCTGTGCAGCCTCGAGCTGCTACAACACCCTCACGAGTATGCCTACAGGCTGCCCAGAGGTGTTGTAGGCTACGGCAGCCCTTGTGGGTATGCCCGAGGGTTGGTCGTGAGCCACACTCTCACGGGTATTCCTATAGCAGGCTGCCTGTGGGTGCCTATAGGGCAGTGCCCTAAAGTGGCCTGCCCAATCTGGAAAATTGACAGCCTGTGGAGAAGAAAAAACGATTGCCCAACTACCCAAAAATCTTTGTGGCTGCCCGGATTTTGGAGAGAGAAGGAGATGACTGTTGAAGAGGGTTTGCTGAGAAAACCCTTAAGACAGAAAACCATTGCTTAGGGTTTGTTGTTGATGGAGAGTAATGATGCCCTAGCTAGACTCATCCATGCTAGGGCACAATCACAAAATCTTCTTTCTTCAACCTTGAGCAGCTATACCTGTGAGAGAAAAATAGTGTATGTATAATGAAATGACTTGATCTTCTTTTATAGCCTTGAGTCACCTGTAAGTGGACCAAAATTAGGAAAAATAAAATAATGATATTTTCTTCTTTTCTTAATTTCACTTTTACCTTCTTACCAAAAAGGTCCTTTATGTATTTTTTACTTTTACCAACAGTGCTTATTTAATTTTGACTTTTGACTTGTGGTCCTTTTCCTGTGATCCAAAAATACTTATGTATTTTTACTTTCACTGCACTACACAAACAGGAAGAAGAAGAACAATACCCAGATGGCAAGTTCTGCAGAGGTGGAGGAGTTCAGCAAAAACTTCGACAAGGACTTTTGTTTGATAGCTTGCATGGAAAGCACCACAGGCAGCAGTACTTGCTACATCGACAATGGAGCATCTTATCATATGACAGGACAGAAAAGGTTATTCAAAAGCTTGCGGGAGGGTGGATTAAATATTCACATTGAGCTAGATGATGATGCGCAGTATCAGGCGCAGGGAGTTGATGCTTTTTCGTTTCAGAGGGAGTTTAGCAAACCCCTCAGTTTTGTTGACGTATTGTATGTTTCGGGGTTTATCAAGAACCTCATATTCGTTTCCACCCTGGAGGACAACGGATTTCAGGTGAAGTTCTGAGATCGAAAGGTGTATCATGCCCAAAGGGTCAAATAGAAGGTGATTGGGATCTAGAGCGGGAAGGTGTATAGACTACACTTCGAGTCTGCAAAGGCTCTAGTCAGTAGCAGCAACAGTCAGGGTGAGTTGTGGCATAGGAGCATTGCACACTTACACCATGGAACACTAAGGCATTTGAGACACGCAATTCATTGGAGTTCATCAGGTACAGGTGGAGAAGCATAACCACTGCAAGGGTTGTGCGTTGGGGAAGAACATCTGGAAACCTTTCTCACAAAGTGAGCACAAGTCTAAGGGGACCTTGGACTTGGTGCATTCGGATGTTTGTAGACCCATGAGTGTCCAATCATTCAGTGGTTACCGTGATTGTGTCACTTTCATTGATGTCTATTCAAGGAAGACCTGGATCTATTTCCTAAAGGCCAAGTGTGAGCTAGAGGCTACAGTGGCTCGCTATGACAATCAGAGTGGCATCAGGCTATCTGAAAGTCCAATGTTCCATGACCGAAGCAAACACATAAATATCCGGTATCACTTCCTGAGAGACGATGTACAGAAAGGAACCATTCGGTTGGAGTACATTCAAACAAATGAGCAGGTGGCAAACATTTTCACCAAGGCACTTTGCAGACACAGTTTTGTGAAGTTCAGAGATAAGTTGGGGTTCCTACCGAATCCCTTCCTCGTTGAGAGAGAGTGTTAGAAAGTGGCAACAAGGAAGGTCTTCTATCATTGCATGCTAGAAGACATAAAACAAGAAGCCAAATGTATTAATGTGATTTTCCAAAGTTTAGACTTAGGAAAAGTACATGAAATGATCTAATTATTAATTGACTTAATGGGGTCACTTTTATAAAGTTCAAGTGAAAATAATTTAAGTGATGGCTAATCTAATCTTGGCCATTGATCTCACCGAAGGATCTCATCCATTGATCCATAGTGAGAGTTAGGGCTTTCACTTGGGCATTGAGTTAAAAGGTGATTTGGTGGAGAGAACACACACACAAACAAACAAAGAAGTTAGAGGAAGAAGTTTGCAGAGAAGATAGAGGAGCATTCATCCAGAGGATTGACAAAGTGACCAGGCAGAGAGAGGGTCGTACGCATTCACTGAGAGGGAGGTCGTACAGATCTGGCAAAGGTCGTACAACAATCGTGCATCATCCATACAGCAGATCGCACGTGTGAGCAGGGTCGTACGGATTCCGTACAGCTGACGCAGAGACTGTATGTATTGCGTACAGCTGCAGCAAAGGGTCATACTGATTTGTGGGGTTTTCTCAGTGAATTGCATAGGTTCGATTTTGCCAGGTTGGGAAAATCGATCTACTGGATTGTATTTGTTCTATATCTTCATAATAAAATTTCTTATCTCACTGTTGCACCGGTTTTCCCATCTTGGGTTTTCACGGGGGTTTCCATACCCAAAAAAATTGTGTCCCTATTGATGTGATTATTGTTATATGTTTCTCAATATTTATTTTCCGTTGCATTACAAGTAAAGAAACTCATGTGTGGTTATCAGTAATAATTAAAAAATATACTATGTGGCTCAAGATTGAGTTTTAAGGAAATTCACATTTTGCACAAAAGAGGATGAAAAACAAACAGAAATAGATACCTAAAATGCCCGTTCACTGATATCTATATTACAAATAACAATACAAAAGCATTCAGAATTGAAGGTAAACATCTAATACATCCCATACCTGTGAATATCAAAATCAGGGTGGCCTAGTCTACCTCCCCTCCCAAATCCCCAGGAGTACAAGTCTCCCGAGGCGGTCACAACTACACTATGGAACTTTGCAGCAGCAATCTCCCTTATAAGGAGGCCTTGAAGTGCATCCACCTTGTACGGTAACTTCTGTATATCAGTATTTCCAGTTCCAAGTTGATAGTTGGCACCATTTCCCCAGCTGAAGAGATCTGTAGTTCCTATGAATAGAAAAGGGACAAACATCAAAAAGTAATGCATCGAGACTCAATGCTAAACATTGCTAACGAGTTCTTGTTTAGTCACATGGAATTTAATTTCATATTGTAAAGCAACACTTTTCTACATGTCAAAAGGTTCAAATTCACCGTCTACTTGTCAACAAAGTCACTAAAAGCCTACCTGCATTGTTTTCTTTAGAAACAACCTGCTGCACTGGACCAGAAAGCAGATCAATTGGTGTTTGAGCTTTAGAGTCTTCCAATGTGAGAGAAGCACCAGCTTCAATGAGCACTCCAGCCACTGCAAGATGCCCAAAATGTAGGGCCCTGTGCAAACTACTCCACCCAGATTCTCCATCCTGAGGAACATCAGGGATAGAATGAAAATCATACCATTACAGTGCACAAAAAACAACCACAAATTATGTAGAAAACAGATGCTTTAAAAAATTAGTACCAGGTGCAAAAACTCCAAAATAAAGTGTTTTTTATATTTATAAGCAGATAAACCTTTAAAAAGAAGTAAAAAGAACAGACCAAGAGCTTCTTCATCATAGACCGCCAAGGTTCAGAACTGCTTTTACCTTACTTTTGAATTGGCAAATTTCACATTTAATACCTAGGAGTACTGAATATAGTTTCTATGAAGGACTTCAAGGATCCTAAATGCATGACCATTGACAATGCATAAACCGTCCTGACAAACGTATCTCAGAATAAAGATTTGCAAGGCACCCAAATAAGCACTGTGTAGTGCCAATGGAAAAGTCCTAACAAGAATATCTATCAGCCGGAATGAACCCAACTAAAAAGGCTTTCTGCCCAATATATTAAGAAGCCATATGGGGATATGTAAGAGCATTGCTAGGACATCTGGTCATCCATCTAGCTAATCTTTATGGCTCATCAGAAGAAAAAACAAAGACATTAACACAAATCAAAAATTCATTTTCATGCAAAACCTCCACCAAACCATGCATTTTAATAGTGCTGCCACAAAACTTCCTTATGGGTAACAGTTATTGGGGAAAGGGCACAATGACTGGAAAGGCTTGAAAGTTGAAAACGAGGATGCTGATTAGTACCTGAACAAAGATAGTAGTAATTGCAGCAGTTAAGCTACAAGTATAACAGCCAAGGTCAGAATGGTTGAATGTAAGTAGTACAGTCTTGAACCCAAAGGGCTACAGCTTAAAGGGTTATAAATTCATCACCTGGACTCATTTGGAAATTAAGGGCTTTACCTGGCACCTCAAGGTACGGGTAGAACTTAGTGCACCTGGAAATGAGATCAACCTAACCATAATACAAATCATATCCCACCCCTGTGTTCGCTTAAAGGCACACCAAATTTTGTAAGACCAACGAGCTTGGGACTAAGGCTGGGGAGCGAAGAGTTTGACACCACTAGCCAAGGTTCCATTCCCACTGACTTTCCCCAGCACCATAAGGCAGCTGTGGAGGCACCTTGAGGTAAGGATCAAACTTATGCCACATGAAGATTAATAACATGTGCCACATGAAAATTCCAAGTCTGAGGGCCTCTCCCATATATAAAACCAGACAATCCTGGTCCAGGTACCAAAAGAATGTGGAGTGGGAGTTATGTGACTCCCTGACACTCAGACACCCAGAAAGAAGTGGTTACAGAACTAGGCTAAACATAGACTAAAGTGGTGTGCCCTTGTGAACCCTCCTAGCTATCATAAACCGAAATAAGGCGTCCTAGTTGCTGTCCATAACTGCCCAACATATGTTAGAAATAACAGCCAAAGGAGGCACCCTGCCTGCTGTCATTAATGTTGATAAAATGTCTAACACGACAGCCTTAAAGACTGCACATGTTTATTGTCGTAACTGCTGGGTACAGGACCAAGGGAACTGCCAGAATAGGAGAGTGTAACTTCCTCGATTAATTGCACCATGCTTGAAGTGTAACTCTCCAATATTTAACGCACCTTGCCTCCATGAATAGTATCTTCATAAGTAACTCACAATACGCAAGAATCTTTCCCAATGTAAGTGCACACTACCTTCAGTCAAGCAATCCTGAGCTCAATTTTCTAAAGCTCAATTGAGAACCAGCTCGGAGAACCAGGTAAACTAAAACTGTGAGGATTGATGATTTGCTTAATCAATTACAAGGTCGTATTTTTCCAAATTGGGTCTTAAATCTGAATACCATCAAGTTTGGATTAGAGAAGAAGAAACTTGGAAGTCTTGCTTTTAAAAGCAAGAAATGGTTGTTCGAGTGGATGGTGAAACCGTTTGGGCTAACCGATGCACCAGCAACATTTATGAGCCCCATGAATGAAGTTCTCAAGCCTTTATTGACCCCTTTGTGGTTTTCTACCTAGATTATATCCTCATATACAGCAAGACATGGGACCTAGAGTATATCAGCTATTTGAAGCATAAACTTGAGACACTTCAGGCAAACAAACTGCAGTTTAATATAAAGAAATGTGAGTTTGTCAAACAAGTGTTGATATACTTGAAGTTCATGGCCGGAGGTGATCAATTGAAAATTGAAAATAAACCCAACAAAAATTTAGACCATTAAACTTAACCTAGGTAAGAAGTTATGTTGGAGCTCATCAATATCTTTGCAAGTTTATTCTCAAATGTTTGTTGTAAGTCATCCAACACTGAGGAGGCCCATCTTTCATTTGTCTCCAATGAACTCTCCTCATGATGCATCAGGCAACTCTCCACCCAATCCCCTCCACATCCCAACTACCACTGCATCCTCCACCTCTATTCTCCCCATCAGCACCCTCTCCCAACCACACCTATTGCTACATCCCCCTACCCCAAAACCCTCAATTGTGCACTCTTTCTCCTTTCCCACATCCCCCCAACTCTATCTCCGGAGTCCCAACCACCCCACAACCTTGCCTTCCTCCCTATCTTCCCCCACAACCCCCTTCACCTTCCCTCCCTACCTTCCCCAACAACGCCCTTCCCCTTCCCCACAACTCCCCTCTCTCCCACATCCTAATCCTCCTCCACAAGCTCACTCCCAACGCATGCCCCCTCACCGTTATCCTACCCTACTTCTCCCCACCCACAGGCCCTTCTTCGCCACTAGCAACCAGTTTTCCCTCCCTTTCAACCACCGCTACACAAGGGGTAGAGTTTTCCTCCTCAACACAATCAATGTTTTAACTTTTAGGAATCAATCAACTCAAACTCGGACTCAAACTCGGTCGAGTTAACTGAGTTGAGTTGTGGCCATATTGACTCTACCATTAAATCTGTTCAAGTGACAAGTTTCATACCAAACCAACTGAGTCAATGTCTAACTCAACTAGTTTGGTACCGAACCAGCTGAGTCAATGTCTCACTTGGCCTATTCGATACCAAACCGGTCAACTCAGCCAAGTTCGTACTAAATTGGCCAAATCAATGTGGGACCAAACAAGCTACACACATGACACTTAAATTACTTTTTTAAATTGACCTAAAAACCTAAACCCTAAGACTCTAAACCTACTTCATTGCTGAGTCAACCTGCTTTGTAGGATCCCTATAGATCATAGCACTATTTGGGGTAAAAACCAACTTGCTTGACAATCACACAAGCTAACCTGGAATGATAATATATTAAAGTTTTATTTTCTTTATATTTCTCTTTCTACCCTTTTACTTAATTTTTTATATTATCATTAATCATTTCGAGATGTTTGAGAAGGGAAGGGTCCCAACCTCATCGAACCTCATGTGATGAAAATAGAATTCCACGTCCCATCTAAAATACAGAAGTTGGCAATTTTCAAAATTCCAGTTAATTAAACTACGTTGAACCATAGACAAGTCCACTAAACACAAGACACCAAATGTCACCCTACTCTTCGACTACATGGCACCTACTAAATATAGACCTATTAAAAAATAGACAAGCCATAGGATGGTCCTGTAGCTCATGTTGAGGATCCCAATTCCAAAAGTGGTGATAGGTCTCATGATTGATCTTGTTGATTAGTGATATGTGGTAGCCAATACCTTGTAGCACGTTGTGTTTTGGATTCTACAAGCCATTTAAAGCTTTGTTGATCATGTATTTTGTTTTACATGTGTATTGTACTCAGTGCCATTTTGATATATTCGCCCTTACATGGTATGTACATGAATAGACTTTGCATATTTTGTAGGCTAGTACCTTGTAGCACTTTGTGTTATGGATTCTAAAAGCTATTTAAAGCTTTTTTGATCGTGTATTTTGTTTCACGTATGTATTGCACTCAGTGCCATTTTGAGATATTCACCCTTACATGGTATATATATGAATAGACTATGCGTATTTTGTCTCTAATGGTTTGGAATCTTTAAAATGTTTTTTTCCATTAAAAGTTTAATATTTTATGTATTTTTTAGTAAATTGAGTCATTAAATTCAAACCAGTCCGAGTCATGGCCGAGCCTGATTCCAAGTTTACTCTCGACCGATTTTGAGTCCAAGTATTAATTAAACCATTGAACACAATAGCTCAATATAGTGAAGAGAGTGTTAATGGAAGACGCTGACACGACACATGCTAGTGATAGCAATTAACAAAAACAACAAGAATTTTCAATGGCAGTTTTGAAGACTATAATTTAGGAGATATTAAGAAGAATGGAACAAAAGGAGTCGAAGAATTTCAAATTACAAGCAAAGGTCTATAATCTTACCAAAAATGTAATGGAAATGGAATCCATGATTCTAATTATTAAACAATTGGTCAAAGATACCAAAACATGGGAAACACTTCACCTCGAAACAAATTCACTCTATGCAAGAATTCTAGACCTTGAAAGCAAGCATGAGAAAATATATTCCAAAAAGGCCATATCAAGACATCTAAACTCAACAGGAAATCCTCAATTCTTTGGTCCACATTGTTCACAGGAGGAAGAAGCCCTATCCCTAGCATGGAAGTCGACAAAGTTTATGCCAAAATCCTAGAGGAGCAAACTAGACAAGCTCAAGAGTTGAACTTGAAGGAGAGGGGACTTCTTCTCTAGAAACCATGCAAACAAAGGTTTATTTTCTTCAAGGTAACCTAGGTCTTTCTAATCTGACTCCAAAGAGCGCATTGTTTTCCTCAAAGTCCACACTTGTCCTATGCTTCCAAACCTAGGGAAATAGACTAAGGGCTATCCAAGCTAAATGGAGAGACTTTTCCCTTCACCCCATAAAGTTTTCTCAACATGGATCTCACATGATCCCGCGTTGTTGAGCTCCAATAGTCCGTGGAGCAAGTTGTCAAAGCACAAAAAGACGACAAATGTGTCTTCATTAGAGATCTCAAGGTGGCCATTAAAGATTCCTTCCCCAAGGATGTACCCATCCTGGACCTGCCAAATGACACCCCCATCGAGGTAAGAGCGAGGCCTCGAGGATATTAGTTAGATATTGGAATTGTAATGGAGTCCTTTGTTCTTCATCAGGTTTGCTTTACAATGCAATCATACCATCGGATATTCTCTTTTTGACTAAGACCTTGTTAGGCACACTGCTAACTACCAAGGATGTCATTGCTTATCACTATGTAGACACAAGACCCAAAGCTTTGACAATGTTTGTAGTATGGGAGGTGTTTCTTATTTGATATGAAACTCTCTCCACGACAAAGTTACCATGATTAACTAGAACGATTTTGCTAGATTCATGTGGGTTTGAATCAATAGCATGCCCCTTCTTCCCCGTGATATTTGCATTGTTGACTATTACTTATCTCCTATGTTTTCAAGTTTGTTCTACACATGGATGCAAATAGGGACCCTTATGGAGAATTGTATGCCAATACCATCCAATACTCGACTTTGGTGAAAGTCACCCTCTTAAGAGATTCTGATGCTCATACCATAGCCCATCAAATCCCACTTCACAAAAAGTTTGAGGATGTTCTTTCTCAAACAACCTAACAACCTACAACAAGCACCTTTTGCACCTTGGGGAGTCTAATGAGTTATTGATCCTAAATGCAGTTGGTGTGGTTGAATATGTCATAGCCAATCAAGGCCTCCGGCCTTATATCCACCATTTATTTATTATCCCAATCCCACTAGTTGACCATGCCTTCCTTCCCTTCTCCCTTTGAGCCAATAATCCCCCTCCTACCCCTCCCCCCGAAGGACCCCCGCAAACCACTATCTTGTTCAAGGATAAGGATATGGATCTCTATTCTTCTCACTTTCACCCACTATGCTCACCCCTCTCTTGTTTCTTGTCCCTTAAATCGACCTCCAACACAATCACTTTTCTTTGGCTATTTGAGAAACAACCCTTAACTCTTATCCCTGCCCCTGAGCTTTGGTTTTGGCTCTATGAACCAGTGATATAACAAGGAATGCAAGGCAAATCACGAAGAGCTTCATTATGACTTCTTCCATGATCTGACCTCCTAACCCACACCTCCAAAAATCTTATCACTACCTTCACGCCACAAGAAACGCCTCTTTATCTCACAAAGGAGATGGGAATTGTATCCATCCCTCCACTAGTCCCCCAAAAATTTGTGGCACGTCATCTTTCTTCACCATTCCAATCTCCCTCTCGAAGTTAACCCCTGGCCCATGTTCACCCATACCACTGCACTCTACAATGTACCCTAGCAACATCTTGTTCCAATGGCTAAGGGAGGGCCAAGTAGCTTAAATATAACACCAATATATCTTGCCTTTGATTTCCATTTTTTTCTTTTTAGAGGTCTATTACCTCGCAAACCCTCACTTCTAGAGATAAAGTCCTATAGCTCAAGAGAGGCCTTGAAGGAGTTAGAGAGGGACATTGTCACCATACCACTCACTTCTACACTCTAAGCTAGCTCTCCTCCAACATGAGGGGGGCTTCACTATGATAGGAATCACTAGAAATTATAAAATATGGAAGACCAAGTGAAATGAAGAATTCTAGCAAAACATGTTTATTTAGGTACTAGAAATAAATTGAATGGAAGGACAAAGAACCAGTGTCTTTCCATTGGGCAATGGGGTCAAAACAAAGGTTCATGGGAGACACCTAGTAAGCTAGGGTTGTTGATGAAGCTAAGATATGCAAGCTTCTATGGTCCAACTCCTTGCTATCCCGATATTGCATAAGATTACCTAAGGCCATTACTAGAGCAGATAAAACCCATTGTATGTAAGTATTGTGATTATCCATAATGTAGTTAGTTTGCATTTAACCAAGTGTTGAGAAAATATGCATCAATAAAAGCATTCAATGGAAACTAAAGCAAGAAAGGGAAATAACATAAATATATGAAAGAAGTTCTCACCCACAAAATCCTTTACTAATCCTCCAATAGCTTCACTACATATCAACTAAACTCCATGGGATCTCTGCCAAAATCCAACCATACATCAAATCGAGAGAAAGCTCATTTATATAGAGAGAGAGTCTTCTTAATCTAAAGTAATCATGGACCCCCATTATCAACCTAATAAGAGAAAAATAAACATAATTAAAGAAAAATAAACATAAATAATGAAATTAAAAACCCTTTAATGAAACTGACAATAATTAATTAATTATCATATTATTATTTATTATTATTAAGAATTATAATAATTTTATTTACTATTTATTATGATTAAAAATTATATTATATATTATCCACCATTAAGGATCCTAATCATTATAATTATTGATTTCAATCAAAAGGTAACATTTAATAATTATTATAAATAATAATTAATATTGGTAGTTATTAATAATTATTATTAGGAACTAATAATAATTGGTAATAATTAGTATTAATTATTAATAGTAACAAAATATACCAGCTTCATCATAGTTGCTCTTTTAATAACCCTAAAAAAATGTAATAATTACAATCAATAATCATTTCTATTAATTTTAAGGTTATTATATTCTCCTTTTTTATATTAATATTTGATTTATAACGAAACCCTAACTTTAACAAAACCCTAATTTTAAACAAAGTATTATATTTTAAGAATTAATATACGATTTTTCGTTCTTCTCCTCACTCCTTAAGCCAACATGGTCTAGTTTTTAGTGTGTTGTCCCATCGAGCATTATTTATGCACACTTGGTGAGCTAATTCATTCTTCAAGATTCATGATTAATCTTCTCCTAATGATGGGCTATGCTATCTAGCCCAAAACGTCAATTAAAACAATCTTACACAGGGTTCCAATTTATCCAAATAGTTAAAAATTGTTGATCATCTCTTCTTCTAGGCTTGTGAAAGGGTCTTCCTCGGCTGAGTGGTAAATCAAAACCGGTGCATCTCCCATTGATAGGATTTGTCCAAGGCTCAATGGATTTGAATATGTCCTCATAAGCTATATGTTACGAAGCTTCTAGGGCCTCTTTCAACCTGTCAATGGATTTGAATACATTCTCGTAAGGCATATGTTGCGAAGCTTCTAGGGCCTCCTTCAAACTTCAATAAGACTGGATCCCTGTAAAAACAAGCATAGCAACTTGTTTAGCACCCCTACAGCTCTGATACCATGTAGAATTTGAGCATGTAGATCTAGATACCAAGCAACATAGCAATATTGTGAAAGAAATCAGCAATCTAACAAATTCATGCAATAAATGTGCTAAACATTAATCATTACACAAAAGAGAGAAGTCAATAACAAGAGAGAACGTTCTATTCCATTAAGCTTCAATGAATGAAATAGAAAGTATAAATAGACAAGGCAATTCGAATAGGTCATGGAGGCAATTCGAATTGCTCATGCAATGCATGAGATGGCAAATAGGCTTAACCGCAACCAAAATAGCCATGCACACTCTCTAAGATGAGTTAACTAACCCACGACTACCCTAAGTGGACTTAGTTCCCTACATGCTAGGAGCAACTGATTACAACTAAAAAAAGGCACATGCAACTGATTGAAGGAACATGCACAAGGTGCACATCCCTAAAAACACTTAAGGATATTCACTCCACAACTCTAACCTGTAATGTGGCACCCTAAAATCAAGGAAAATAAACCCTAATTGAAAGAATTAGCCCTCATATGCCAAAATAGACTTCAAAAGTTCAAAAAAAAGGGAAAATAAGGATGTTTTAGGACCCTTGAGCTTAGTGGGAAACTCCAAATTGAATGGGATTTGGCCCAGTGGACTCATGAGATCATAGCCTAAGTCCTTAGGTTGGAGAATGAAGATATGGAGAGATTTATTCTACTCTAACAAACACTCCTCCTAGAAGAACACCCCTCAACAAACTCCTCAAAAAAATAATATGGTCCACGAGGTGCATAAACAAGTATGCAAAGCACTCTTCAAGAAGAACCCTCTGTTTCCACCTCAAAATATAATTGTCAAGTCAACAAGGTGAGTGTGCCCTCTAATAATGTTGAGTGTAGAGGAAGAAATAACTCTCTTTAACTATAAAATAATGTAGAAAGAGCACCACGGAGAGGTGCGCTATAAAAGAGTGTGTAGAAGAGTCATTAACAATTATAAAATAATTATGTAATTCATAAATAAAATATTTTTCACTGAGAAGTGAGCCCTTAATGACTGTGTTGAATCCACATAAAATAACCGTTTTTCACAAGTGCACCCTAGATAAATGTGTAAAGGTGGTTAACTTTATATACAATTACTTTTCTTCAAACCATGTGTTGGTTTTCCAAAACCATGTGCACAAGAGGAGGGTGACCTAGAGAAGTGTGCCAACATCCTTACACGTGTGGTCAACCAAGAAGATGAGTAAATAGTAAATAGTAAATGCCCTCCATTAATAAAACACCATGGGCCAATACCACCACAACTCCAAACTAAGCCACCACATCACACATGTTCAAGATGAGAATATAATTCCTCCAATACACTTGTGTGTGTGTGTGTGTGTATAATAGAAAAAAACATGGGTGGGAAAGTAAAACCAAGGGTTGAAAACCACCCTAGTCTCCAAAATGCCTTGAAATTTGTGGTGATCGGATGATCTCTTCACCTAATTCCTTCTTTCACATCACAATACACCCATCCAAGTGTGAACACGACTCATATGAGCTAGGGCGCTATCACATAAAATATCAAACTATAGCAAAGCCCCTTTTGATTTATCATCACACCATTAATAAATTATTAACACTTAAAAAAAACTTAGGGAGACCCTAAGCTGATGGGTTCCCACTTGATAAAATGCACTGGGTGTTAAATAATTTTAGCAAAGCTAGGCAATTACTCCAAACATGTCAACACTAGCGAAAAAAGAAGGGCGCACCAATCATCAAGACTCCTAACCATTTGCACATGTATACACCATCCAACACCTAGCAAACCATTGTAACATGAACCTAACCACCAAGAAACAACATCTATATGATCGATTCTTATGGAAAAGAAAAATCACAAGTGCAATCCTCATGCAATATGAGGGGTAACAAGGTCAATAAAGGAGTATCATGGAGTGCTAAGTGGGAGGGGGTCTATCAATTTGAATGGCAATTCAACAACATTATAATCATTTTGGTATACCAATGCTAACTATGCCCCTTGAAGGGAAAGGTCATATAGGATTGAAATGCATGATAAAGGATAATGTCTCTTCCAAGTTCCAACTATGGTTTCAACCATACTCCTAATGTAGTGAAAGAAAGTAATCATATCAAAAAGAGTTCTTAGTGGCAACACTACAAACTTTGTCAAAATTATGCGAAGGAGAGAGGTACACAGAGCTATTATAGAGATTTTTCTAGCACCATAAATGCCTATTCAAATTGTAAAATCACCTTGTGTTAAGGATATAATAGAATTTTTGAATAGCAGTGCCCCTTTAGTTACAAAACACCTGGTTATGGTAGGGATAGGAAAATAAATTTCAAGATGTCACTCCAACATCATTAAAAGTAGATACATATAGACATTATGATTAATGATTAATCACTACGTCAATAATGGGAACATAAGTCTTCTGAAGCATTATTAAGTCTGCGAAAAACAAAGTCTGGCCACTTTTCTTGCCCATAACTCTAATACTCAATAGCCCAACTTCAGCATTTATGCTACCCAGCTGAAGACCTTCAAAGCTTTAATATCCATTTCAGCATTTCTGGTCCAAAAACTCTCAAAGTCTGAAACTGCATTTCATATTTGCAGGCAGCTCGGGCTACAAAGAGACGTTGCCCATTTAATATAAATAAACTATCAGAAATCAGCATAGCTATTAGCTCTGTGTGTGTGCTTCATAGTTTGTTCGGCCCATGAAGAACACTTAAATGATATCACCTTAAGAACAAGTGCAGGAGCTAGTGAAATGTATTTGTCAATGGTTTTGATCTGCATAATGCATATGGATTCTTCCAAAGCCATTTCCAACTCAAACAGTATTTTAAGCAATGTTGTAAACATATGTTGGCAAAAATATCACCATCAATTCGGAAAGAAACTTACTGGCAACATCAGGGAAAATGTCAGAAAATATCAGCAAACTTTTTAAAAATAACATTTTTTCCAACTTTTTAAACATCTGAAGCAACACCTCCAGCCTTTTGATGGATAAAGGATAATGTCTCTTCCAAGTTCCAACTATGGTTTCAACCATACTCCTAATGTAGTGAAAGAAAGTAATCATATCAAAAAAATTCTTAGTGGCAACACTACAAACTTTGTCAAAATTATGCGAAGGAGAGAGGTACACAGAGCTATTGATAGAGATTTTTCTAACACCATAAATGCCTATTCAAATTGTAAAATCACCTTGTGTTAAGGATATAATAGAAATTTTGAATAGCAGTGCCCCTTTAGTTACAAAACACCTGGTGATGGTAGGGATAGGAAAATAAATTTCAAGATGTCACTCCAACATCATTAAAAGTAGATACATATAGACATTATGATTAATGATTAATCACTACGTCAATAATGGGAACATAAGTCTTCTGAAGCATTATTAAGTCTGCGAAAAACCAAAGTCTGGCCATTTTTCTTGCCCATAACTCCAATACTCAATAGCTCAACTTCGGCATTTATGCTACCCAGTTGAAGACCTTCAAAGCTTTAACATCCATTTCAGCATTTCTGGTCCAAAAACTCTCAAAGTCTGAAACTGCATTTCATATTTGCAGGCAGCTCGGGCTACAAAGAGATGTTGCCCATTTAACATAAATAAACTATCAGAAACCAGCATAGCTATTAGCTCTGTGTGTGCGTTTCATAGTTTGTTCGGCCCATGAAGAACTGTTAAATGATATCACCTTAAGACCAAGTGCAGGAGCTAGTGAAATGTATTTGTCAATGTTTTTGATCTGCATAATGCATATCGATTCTTCCAAAGCCATTGCCAACTCAAACAGTATTTTAAGCAATGTTGTAAACATCATGTTGGCAAAAATATCGACATCAATTCAGAAAGAAACTTA
>LPNX010159652.1:466328-491500 GCA_001517045.1 Pseudotsuga menziesii | reverse complement strand
AAATATTAAATATCCAATTAAATATATGCAACAAAAAAAAAAATCATTCAGAAAAAGACAGTTTTAAATTTATAAAACGGTGTCTTGAATGACACTGATTACATCATATCCAGAGAGACAAAGTAAAAGCCTATTACGTAAATTCGGTAACTTGCCCCCAAAATGCGGAAACTTTCCCTAGTCAACAGCTAGATAGGAAATGACAAAAATCTTTCAGTCTGAGATCCTTAGCAAACTTTGTCGAAAGCTTAAAGCATCAGTATGTACCAATATAACCAACATAAAAGATCCAATATATACGATGATATTAGAAGAGGTTTAAAGTGCATGAGTCAACATTGCAACCTTCAAGTTTTTCCTCCCAGAGCATGCAACCTACACCAAGGTTAATGGAACACTTCAACAGTTCATCTGCACAAGTGTTAAATTCCCTATAAATATGGTGGAACTATAGATTGGAGAAGCAGCTAAATAGATCCTTAACCCGCCTTAGCCAATGATATAGCTCCACTGAATATATGGAGTAAAGTATCATAGCCTAATCCACTGTGATTTTAGAGTCTCCAAATACAAACAACCTATTAATGTGTCTTATGTTTGCAAAATATAATAAGCCCAAAAGGGCTAGGAGCTTAGATCTCATAATAGTGCCATGGACGGCATCCATCCGGAGCCAGGAGGAGTGATTCTGATCCAGCTGAATAACCATACGTGCACCACACTTACCATCTTTTGCAGTGCCATCGAAGAAACCCACCAGAGAATCAGATATAGCTGGAGGAAAATTGATCTTCCTACTCTTATCCTTTTTCTCCAAACAAGGAAGAGACTCGGAGTATGAGCAAATTTTGGACATTAGATGAGAATTATCAGCCGAGATACTTTGAAATATATTAGCATTTCTAACCCGCCATACTTCCCACATTAGTATCAAAGGAATTTCGAGAAGTAAGTGTAACCTTGAGAACCAATGACACAAATTAGCATCAATATCCGAATGAGCCCAAGGCCAGGAAATATGAAAAATATCGCACACACTCTACCCAGATCGCTGGAAAAATACACATTCACCAAATATATGCTCGGCGGATTCTATGGCATTATGACAAAGAACGCACCTGCCATGCCCAGTGAAGCCCCGACGTTGCAAGGAGTCCCAAGTAAGAATTTTGTGGTTAACAACAAGCCAGAGGAAAAATGTTATCTTGCTCGGGACCTTAGCACGCCATAATACATTGTGCCACCACAACTAATCAGGTTCCCGATACATGTTAAGTACCTGAAGATAAGACCGGCGTGCTGTCACAACCCCCGCATCCTTATTAACCGCCCAAATCAACCGATCACACTCATTGGATAGTGTGATACCAGCCTCAAAGAGAGTTTCCCGATAAGATTCCCATTCCATGGCCATATTGCCAGATAATCCAATAGCAGTTGCGATGATATACGAATAATATATGTAAAGTTGTATATATTCGTGGATATATATATATGCAATTGTTTTATAAGTTAGACTCTCAACGCATTATCCAACCTGGCACGGTCAAGTGCACCCGTACTGATAAACTGCATATTATTACCAAGACTATCCCATTTCTTGTCACTTATATTTGTACTAAAAATAAAAAATAAATAAATAAATTTTATCCAAAAATACAATAATAATAAATCTATGTTTTGTTATAAAAAATCAATAATAATGAACCTAAATGAAATAATTAAGCATGTTGAAGAAGCCTAAGCTACTATGGATGCAATTCAAAGAGAGGAAAATAGTGGCTCAACTCTTATGTTGAATATATATAAGAATCGAGGAATTTAAATAGAGTAGGTGTATTTCTATGTTGAGTATGCATAATAACAAAGGATTTTAAAAGAAGTTAAATATAATTATAATAATATGGAGATATTATTTCATTTTATTAAATTTAATTATCTTAATTATAAAAATGTTTAATATTGTATAATAAAAATAAATTAAAGAAGAAATATATAATTTTTTCAACCTTAGAGACATCAATAGAAATTGTTAATTAAGAAATTATTTTTATATTTTTATTTTAAAATTAGCTATATAAACTTATAGAAAAAATGTTATTAAAATATTTTTGTCAAGAATATATCAAATAAAAATCAAAATATTATCTATCTAAATATATTAAAATAATTTATGTATTTTAACAGTTTTTTTTTAATCAAATATTAATGCAATAAATAATATGTATAAACCGAGGAAATCGAAGTTCTTACCCCTTTGTTAGCTGCAGAACATGGGAAAGTTCAAACCCTTTACTGTGAATCGAAAGAGAGATACACTATTGTAGAGGAAAATACCGATACATACATGGAACTAAAGGCTCCTATATGAAAAACACCAATTCGATGGAAACGCGGACTGCTCTGCAACTTTTTCCTTGATGGCATTTAGGGTTTTTTAGCTGAACCAAGTTTTTGAGATTATAGTAATGGCTCGGGGCGCAGAGTATTTGGCATGGATGGCAATTATGGGGCTCGACTAGGGCCTCCTTATCATCATTTTGTCGTGGGTTTGTTTCCCATGTACTCTTGCCTTTATATGGTTTCGTTGGTTTGGCTTGCCTGATAGCGAAGTTTGATCTCTCCTCCATACATTTGGGAGTAGTAGCGAAAATCATGGCGGACACGGAGGATTCGATCGCAATGGGTATTGTTGTGTCTACTCTGGCTATGACAGGGGGGGTCCTGTGTTAGAGAATGGCTTGACATCTGGCCCTACATTGGGAGCTGGGCTTGTCATGGATTTTCTCGGGCAATTACCTAACCCTCTGCAAAATTCTCAACTTGGGTTTGCAGACCTAGCTAGTGATGCGAAGGAATTGGATTTTTTGGTTTCCTCTCGGCCTACTGGCAGGGTGATTGAGGATTTGGTAGATTTTGGGTGTGGTGACGTTGATTTGGCTCCTCTAGTGTCTCTGCCCTTAGTTACTTCGAATGACCTTACTAGGGTTTTATACCCTGGTTAGTCGGAGAGGGTTTTTAAACCGAGGTCGGTGACTATCCCTTCCTCTTTCATGGTAGGTGATTTTTTTGTTATTCGGTCTGACCAAGTTCCCTGTCGGCGTCCAGCAGTGGGTGACGTTCCGGTGGTTCATTCTTTTTCTCAAGCAGGTGGTCTGGGTGGCTCTCTGGTTGCGGCTGAGGTGAACAACACTGAGGTTGATTCGCCCCTTTCTCTTTCTAAGGCAGCCTCGGGTCGGCAAAAATATTCGCACAAGAAACTAAACTGTTCAAAAGCTAGGGCTCATCGTGATTATTTGGTTTTGGGGGTGGACGTTCTAGTGGATGATGCAGTGGATTTATATGAAACAACGGTGGTGGGATGAGCCTGTGGAAGACATTTTGCCTAGGACTTTCTTAATCAGTGGGATTTGGATCAGTGGGGGGATTTTTTGCCTTGGTTAAACTTAACCAGGGTTCCGAAAAAAGGTTGGTTCTCATTCATTTTCGACTCTCGTGAGATGGTGGACGTGGTCCTTGGCCTACAGTGGTACATGGATGGCATTCCTTTGTTTTTGAAGAGATAGGATCCACTCTTGATGCTAGAACGAAGAAGGTGGCGCTGTAACCTTTGTGGGTTCGGCTGCCTGGTTTACCTATGCACCTTTGGACGTCTTCTCGCTTTGCTGCGATTGGGAATTTTCTGGGATATTTTGTTACTGCGTATTTTTCTTTTTAGACTTCAAGGGTTATGGGGGTAGCCCAGATTTTAGTAAATATTGATCTTAAACCTGGGCTTTCGACGGACATACAAATCAAGACACCGTCAGGTACTTTTTCACAAATTTTGGATTATGAAGGTATCCCCTTCCAGTGCCACTATTGTCATGCATATGGCCATCTGTTGGCTTCCTATCCTTTACCTTTTCGGGGAAAAGGGTCATTTTTGGTGGTTTGTCTCGAGTGAATACGAGGTTGTCCAAGGTTCCTTCTCAGTTGGGGGAGGTGTCGGGAGGACACTCTCCGTGCATTGGTGTGCGGAACCCTAGGGTTGAGTAGGTGCCAACTACTTCAGCTAGTCATGTTCATTATGTTCCTATTGTTGAGGGTGTGGGTGGTGAGGCTAATTATTGCTTCACAACTGAATGTTATCGCAACTACTTCGGGTATGTTTGCTAATTGTTCATCCTCTGAATTTTCTTTTAAATTACCTACTTATATGGATGATTATGCGGTGGTCTCCTCTCCATTGGCCATCTTTCCCCTTTTTTCTGGTGGGATACCCTGTTTGATTCCTGGGGTGAGTTCTTTTTTTTCTCCTTCTATTGTTTCTGCTAAACCATCATCTTCTAGCACCTCTGAGGGGCAGAGCATCTGATACAATCTGAGAAATCGAGAGGTGTTAGAAGAGGACACTTGGGTTAAGGGTTTATCTGTAATTTCTTGTGGTTGTTCTTCTTTTAGGAGTCGTGGGAGAAAATCACACTTATCACATGCACAAGAGTGTGCTTTGTTGGATGTGGCGTTGGGGAAATAGTATTCTCTCATTTGGGCACTTGGAGTAGTCAAAGTCCTGGATGGGATTATCACATGAAGATTATGTCCTTCAACTGTCGTGGGTTGGCGAACCCCTCCAAAAAATCGTCTCTTTGGTGTTTGATTGAGTTCAATCGCTCTGATGTGGTTCTTCTTCAAGAAACTTTCATCTTGAATGAAGATGTGTCTTGTATTTTAGAAACTTTTCTCCTGGGATGGAATTTTGTTGCAGTGGATGTGAGTGGGCGTTCTGGTGGTTTGTGTTGGAGACATTTACCATCATACACACTCTTTCGATCAAATTGGCCTAGTTAAACCACTATCCTAAGTATAATTGACATTAATTGACATCAGTGGAGCATTAATTGCCATCAACCAGCCACACCCACGCCTACCTACAGTCAAGGATGCTAACTTAGCCTTCTCCTACAGTCAAGGAGGCTAACTGGAGCACTCCGGGGGTGATCTGAGTGACATTAATGCACCTAATTGCTAACTGGTGGTTACAATCAGTTCAACCAGTTAGTTAAGGTGCCTCCAGTCATTAAATATATTATTTAATGATTATTTATTATTATTTAATGATCTGGAGTCAACAAGGCGCCTCCACCAACTTCTGATGGTTAGTTCAGCTTCAGTTAACCTCATCGGGGTTCATTGAAGTCACGGAGCACTAGCACTTGATGGTTGGCTTGCTATGACATGTGTCTAATCTCCTTCAGTTGAGATTCAGTCATTTATTGCACTCTGACTTCAGTTAGGGTTTGGTGAGTCAATTAGGGTTTTGGTCATGTGGTTAACTGAGTGTGATTGAATGGCTAGAGTCAGTTAAGCCAGACTCACTCACTGAATTTGAATTGTCTCCTTAGGTATTTGAATTCTTCATGGAGTTAAGCTATTGCTTAGCATTGGAATTGTAACCCTTCATTGTTTATTAAATATACAGAGAAGAAACCAATTCTGGTTCTGATTATTTCCAATTCACGAGTATTTGTTAATTATTCTTTGATGATTTTGATTCCTAGTTCCTAGATCATGTGCAAGAATTAATATGGTATCAGAGCATACAGCGAGACGAAGATCAATCTCTCAAAAACAAGATTTTTAACAGATTTCTCCATGGAAAGTGAGCAATAGCTCAAAATTCCAGCACTGCACCAGAAGCCAAGGCTTACCACTCAATATCCCAAGTAAAGAACTTGTTGATCAAGCTTGCTTGATTGACTATGCTGGGTGTGATGAAAGCCTAGAATGTGCAGGTTGTCCGACCTTATTTTTCCCTTTCTGTTTTGATTTTCAGGTTTCTACAGGTGAAGCATTCGCTACAGCATATCCAGATGGCCTCCTCAGTACCTCTCTTGACTCCATACAATTTCCACACATGGAAAAATAAAATGGAGCTTTAGTTGCGCTCCAAAGGACTCCATAGAGTCGCCATGGACACTGAAGTTGAGCCTGGATCCGCCATAGAAAAATCAAGATTCTTGAACAAGAAGAATGAAGCCTTCGGTTTTTTGTGCCTCTCTATTTCAGAAGACCTTCTCTTCCATCTTACGGATCTGAAGACACTGAAAGAAATATTGGACAAATTGGAATCTCTATATGGAAAGCATGATGACTTGAGAGTCTACCAACTCGAAAATGAACTCATGTCTCTCCAACCTTCCAATTTCGAGACTCTGAATGATTTCTTTACAAAGTTCAAGCATACTGTTTTTCTCTTGAAGCAATGCAAAATGGAGAAGGAGGATGATCAACTCATCCTAGCCATCCTCTCCAAACTCGGGGCTGATTATTCAGTTTTTGTTTCTACATTCCGTGCGGGGAAGCTCACAACCCCCGGATGGAAGATGCCTACATTCAATGCCTTCATTGAGTCCCTAACTAATGAACATGACAAGCTTGTCTAGATGGGGATCATCCGATCTTCCCATTATCAAGCGCTCCATGTATCGGGGCCCAAAGATGTGAAGGGTAAAGGAAAGCAGCAGAAAAATCAGAAAACTAAATTTGATGCTCCCAAGCCTAGAGTTGAAAATCAGCAGCATGATGAATCTTCCGACTCAAGGAAGAACAAAGGAAAAGGGCACAATGGGAAAGAAAAAGTCATGTGTTCTTACTGCGGGAAGGGTTTTCACCCTGAACATGCCTACATGAAGAAAAAGCTTGATGAAGCAACCTCTCTCCTTGAGAGGAATCACATCAATATTTCGGAGAGCTTTCAGAGGAGAGATCACCAAGATCGGGAACCACATCATGAGAAAGGTCATGCCCTCATGGCAAGCACTTCGAAGTCCAAAGCACTGCTGATTGACAGTGGAGCTTCGAATCACATGATGGCTGAAAAAGACTCCTTTTCATCCTTGGAGACCGGCAAATCCATCCCCATCCACATGGGAGATGACTCCACCATCATTTCCAAAGGACAAGGTGCTGTAGATCTAGAAAATGGTTTTTTTTCTAAAGTTTTGTATGTACCATCTCTAGCAGCAAATCTCCTTAGTGTCTATCAGATGACACATACATGAATGCCCAAGAGAGTCTCTTTCATCCCAAATGATGTTGAGATAACAGAAATTGCATCCGGGAAACTCATTGCAAAAGGCCTTGCAAATCATCATGCAAAAGCCTATGAGTTCTCTCATTTTGTTGCAGATGCAAAGCCCACCACTTTGCTAAAACATGGAAATGAGGTTAGTAGGCTGTGGCATGAGAGGTTTGGCCATCTTAATTTCAAATATTTGCAGCAATTACAGAAAAACTCCATGGTTGAAGGCCTCCCGGTCATCAAGGCAACCATGGGAGTCTGCAAGGGCTGTGTGATTGGAAAACACCCTGAGCACAAGTTCGACCGGGGGAAGGTAAACCAAGCTACAAGCATATTGGGGCTGATACATTCTGATATCAGTGGTCCAATTCCTATCACATCCATGAATGGATCAAGGTACCTCCTTACCTTTATTGATGATTTTTCAAGGTATACATGGGTTTTCTTTCTCAAAAAGAAATCAGAGGTATGTGAATTTTTTTTTGAACTGAAGGCCTTGATCGAAAATGCCTCTGGGCTTAAGATCAAGATCTTGAGATCCGATAATGGAGGGGAGTATGTCAGTAATGAGTTGCTGTACATTTTCTCCCAAAGTGGTATTCAGGTCCAACATTCAATTCCCTACACTCCCCAGCAGAATGGAGTAGTGGAAAGGAAGAACCGGTCTCTCAAAGAGATGACCACCTGTATGTTGGAGTCAAAGAAGCTTGCTGCAAATTTGTGGGATGAAGCCATGCATGCTGCAGCATACATTTAGAACAGGGTGCCACATTCATCAGTGAAAGGAAAGACTCCATTCGAAGCATACTTCGGACACAAGCCAGATGTGTCGAACTTACAGGTGTTTGGGTCCACTGCATGGGCCCGGATTCCGCTTGATAAAAGAAGGGCTTTGCAACCGCAGAGCATAGAATGTCTGTTTATTGGGTATCCTGATGAATCTAAAGGATTCAAGCTACTGTATATCAAGACCAAATAGATCATCATCGAGAGAAGTGTCAAGTTCGATGAGCCTCTTCATGAGGCGGAACTAGTGAAGGAGAAAACTGCTGAATTTCCTTCCTATTCCACTGAATATTTGGATGATGAAATTGGGGGTGATGACCCTGATTTGGATCCTCTGATTTTTTATATTAGTGTGTAGCAATCATCAGATACTAAATCAGAACCTGAAGTGCAAACTCATCTTCCTACATGGGCCCAAAAGACACTCTCCTCCGCAGGAGACAACATTGGAAATCCGGATGATCCAAGGAGAACCCGGTCTAATTTCCAAAGAGCAGGTATTGTGCTCTCTTGTTCTGATAATTTGTTGTCCGAAACTTGCTATTTGATGATTAGTTCAGATCCAAAATCCTACTACCATGTTCGGAATGATCCGAGATGGCAAGTTGCCATGGATGAAGAGATGAATTCTCTTCAGAAAAACACTACTCGGGGGCTAGTTCCTCTTCCTCCGGGAAGGAAATTGGTTGAATGCAAGTGGGTGTTTCGGACAAAGGTTGCTGCTGATGGAAGCACCTGCAAATATAAGGTAAGGCTGGTAGCAAAAGGTTTCTCTCAGGTCCAAGGAGTGGACTACCATGAGACCTTTGCACCGGTTGCAAAAATGGACTCCATCCGCCTTGTTTTGGCTATTTCCGCATCCAAGCACTGGGAGGTGCATCACATGGATGTTAACTCAGCCTTTCTACATGGAGATATTCATGAGGAGATATACATGAATCAGCGTGAGGGATACATCACTGATCCATCTTTGGTTTGCAAGCTAAAGAAGTCACTATACGGGTTAAAACAGGCCCCAAGAGAGTGGTATTCCAAGATGGATGCCTTCCTTCTCTCGCAAAACTTTCAGAGATGTAGATCAGATCCAAATGTGTATTTAAAGCAGCATGATGGTCATCTAATTATCATTGTTTTATATGTTGATGACTTACTGATCACAGGTAGCACAATTGCCTCCATTTCAGCCATCAAAACTGCTCTCCACAATGCCTTTGAAATGAGTGATTTGGGGCTTCTAAAACAATTTTTGGGGCTCGAAATCGAGCAAAATTCTGATGGGATTATGGTCACTCAGTCCAAATACATTTCAAACCTGTTAGTCAATTTTAACATGGCTGAATGTATGCCTACACCATTCCCTTTCCTTTCAGGGATCAGCCTTGAAGAAAGAAAAAACACACCTCCCATGGACTGCACTATCTATCGACAATTGATTGGTAGCTTGTTGTACTTGACACATTCTAGGCCTGATATTTGTTATGCCATGAATGCTACATCAATATACATGTAGCAGCCTCATGATCTTCATTGGAAGGCAGCCAAGAGGATTCTCCAGTACATCCAGGGAACCAGGACCTACGACATTCACTATGCTGCAGACTCCGAGCTAGAGCTGGTTGGATACACAGATTCCGATTGGGCGGGTGATTCTATTGATCGAAAGTCAACTTCCAGATATGTATTCATGTTTGGTGGTGGCCCTATTTGTTGGTTAAGCAAAAAGCAGGCTGCCATAGCACTATCTTCAGTAGAGGCTGAGTATCGAGGAGCGGTGAATGCTTGCATCCAAGCAGTTTGGTTGCAAGGCATTCTTTCAGAGTTTGATCTTGGTAGTACTTTGTCCACTGTCCTCTTTTGTGACAACCAGAGTGCTATTAAGATGTCCACGGATTCAGTTACCAGGCAGAGGACCAAGCATGTAGAGATTCACATGCACTACATCAGGGAGCTAGTGCATGACAAGACCATCATTCCGCAATACTACCCGACTGATGAGCAAATTGCAGACATGTTCACCAAGAGCTTTTTAGAAAAGAAGTTCACGTACCTCTGTTCACTGTTGGGGGTGAGTTCATCAGGGTGATCCAGACTACTTTCAGTGTTCAGCTTGAGGGGGGGTTTTTCCCACTGGGTTTTCCCTCTTTTCCTCACTTAGTTTGTTTTGAGCATTGTTTCAGTTTCAGCATTGTACAGGGTGACCTATGGCCTTAGTTGCCAGGGCCCTAGCATTTTTATGCATCTATGTTTTCTAACTCTTCCTGAGTATAGCTTAAGGGGGGGTGTTGGAGACATTTACCATCATACACACTCTTTCGGTCAAATTGGCCTAGTTAAACCACTATCCTAGGTATAATTGACATTAATTGACATTAGTGGAGCATTAATTTCCATCACCTAGTCACACCCACGCCTACCTACAGTCAAGGAGGCTAACTTAGCCTTCTCCTACAGTCAAGGAGGCTAATTAGAGCACTTCGGGGGTGATCTGAGTGACATTAATGCACCTAATTGCTAACTGGTGGTTACAATCAATTCAACCAGTCAGTTAAGGCGCCTCCAATCATTAAATATATTATTTAATGATTATTTATTATTATTTAATGATCTGGAGTCAACAAGGTGCCTCCACCAACTTCTGATGGTCAGTTCAACTTCAGTTAATCTCATCGGGGTTCATTGAAGTCATGGAGCACTAGCACTTGATGGTTGGCTTGCTATGACATGTGTCTGATCTCCTTCAGTTGAGATTTAGTCATTTATTGCACTCTGACTTCAGTTAGGGTTTGGTGAGTCAATTAGGGTTTTGGTCATGTGGTTAACTGAGTGTGATTGAATGGCTAGAGTCAGTTAAGCCAGACTCACTCACTGAATTCGAATTGTCTCCTTAGGTATTCAAATTCTTCATGGAGTTAAGCTATTGCTTAGCATTGGAATTGCAACCCTTCATTGTTTATTAAATATACAGAGAGGAAACCAATTCTGGTTCCGATTATTTCCAATTCATGAGTATTTGTTAATTATTCTTTGATGATTTTGATTCCTAGTTCCTAGATCATGTGCAAGAATTAATAGTTTGGCCTCGGGGTGGAGTTTGAAGAGTTGTCGCTATGATGGTATGTGGATTTTTTCCTCTGGTATCGATCTGGATCTTTATGATGCACAACTTGGGAAGGTGCTGACTGTTCTGAACATTTGTGGACCTTATGTGAATAGGGTGCCTTTTTGGAATTCTCTTTTAAATAAGGATTTTGTCACTAATCAGGAGGTCATTTTAGGAGGCGACTTTAACCTCTCCTTGGGATGTGTTGAGGTTTGGGGACCTAAGGCGGTTTTGGATGCCTTGAAATATTTTTTTATTAACGCCTTTGCGCATCATGATCTACTGGATATTTCTCCTATAAAGCTTTATCCAACTTGGCAGAGTAAGAGGACTGGTGAGAGTAGGGTAGCCAAGAGATTGGACAGATTCTTGGTTGTGGATCGATTGGTTTTGGAATATGATTTGGTTCGTCAATGGGTGGACTGTGGGGGGGAATCTGATCATTATCCTATTTTCTTTGAGATTCAGGGAAGGAGTAGGAAACCTCCCAGTCCTTTCAAATTTAATCATGAGTGGTTAAAAGAACCTTCTTTTTGTAAATTGGTGCAAGATTTTGCAAGGGTCCTCTTTATGGATAATCTTAGTAGAGTAAAATAAGCTACTATTACTTGGGCCATGCAAAACGGTTGCGGGATGAACGGGATCTTCATAATTGGGAACTTTTTCTGGATCAGATTCTAAATAGGCCTGGTTTGGGATTCCTTGATCAGGTTACTAAAGACGAAGTAATTTCTTGTGAAGATAGACGCTGGAAGCTTTTGGGGGAAAAAGAAGTTGCCTAGCGTTTAAAAAGTTGGGCTCTTTTGTTAACCTGTGGGGATGAAAGAACAAAATTCTTTCAAGCTTTTGCGAAGGGAAGGAAATTATCCCATACCATTTGGGAACTCAATGATGATTGGGGTGATTTGGTATCTTCTTTTGATGGTTTGGTCGGTTTGGGGGTTCGAAAATTTGGAGACTTATTCACAGCTCTGGTTGGTCTGTCTCTTGCGGAAATTGTTCGGGATGCTCATTTTTTTCCTAGGTTTGTGGATGATAATGTTAGTAGGATGCTCATGGAGGTAGTTACTGATATTGAATTACTTAAGGTTATCCACTCCTTCCGAAAGGATAAAAGTTCGGGATCGGATGGGTGGCCTATTGAGTTCTATCTTGGGTTCTTTGATCTTATGGGGGGTGATTTGTTGAAGGTTGTTGAAGAGTCTAGTCTAGTTGGTCACGTACATGGGCCTATAAATACAACTTTTATTTCTCTTATTCCTAAAAAGGATAAGCCTGAAAATTTTGATGATTTTTGTCCTATTTCTCTCTCCAACTATCTTTACAAAATCATTGCTAAGGTTATATCTAGGAGATTAAAAGTTATTCTTTCCTGTTGTATATGCAATGAACAGTTTGGCTTTCTTGAAGGTAGACAGATACATGAGGCTATTGGAGTGGCTCAGGAAGGGTTACATTCTTTAAATACTCACAAGTTGAAAGGGGTGGTTGTTAAAATTGATCTTTCTAAGGATTTTGATCGGGTAAGCTGGCTTTATATCCATATGTTACTTACACATATGGGTTTCTGTTATGCTTTTATAAAATGGATTATGGCTTGCCTTACTTCGGTAAGCTTTGTTGTACTTATTGATGGTTCTACTAGTCCTTTTTTCATTGTTGGTCATGGTTTGAGACAAGGATGTCCACTCTCTCCTTTACTCTTCCTCCTTGTGGCTGAAGGGTTGAGTCGTTTCATTTTGGTGGCCAAAGCTGTTGGATCCTTCAAAGGCATTCCTATTTCTGAGGTATTGTTTATTACACATTTACTCTTTGTTGACGATATCCTCATATTTTGTGATGATACTCACCATGATATTATTAAACTTAAAGAAGGTCTTCTACTACTACAAGTAGCTACTGGTATGTTAGTCAATGATGAAAAGTCTACCATTTCTTACTTAAATTTGGATGTCGGGGTGATAAAATGACATTCTTCTTTATTTCCTTTTAAGTCGTTACGGCTTGAGGATGGACTTAAAAACTTGGGGTTTTTTTATAAACCAAATGCCTATTGTGTTGTTGTTTGGATGTGGCTTTTGGAAAAATTTGAAAAAAGGTTTTTGGGCTGGAGTTATCGATTGCTATCTTGAGATGGCATGTTGGTTTTGATTAAATATGTATCAGAAGCCATTTCGGTTTTTTGGATGTCCCTTTCTTGGATGCCTAAAGGTATTTCGGAGAGGATGTGCAAAGCTTGTTTCGCTTATCTATGGAGGGGAAGTGCGGATCATCAGGTTATGGCTTGGGTACGATGGGAGTGTTTAGCCATCCCAAAAGTAGTTGGGGTTTGGGGCTTAAAAAACATCTTTCTTTTTGCAAAAGATTTGGTTGCTAAGGTTTCTTGGAGACTTATTCATTCTGAAAGTATATGGACTTAAGTGGTACATCAAAAGTACAATGACCCCCTTACTATTTTGGATTGGATCCGGTTGGATGATAAATCACGGGGCGGTTGCTCTGTTATTTGAAAGGCAGTGATACAATCTTTTGGCTTGATTGGTTCTGGACTAGTTTGGAAGGTTGGAAATGGTAGACTGGTTCAAGTTGGATTGGACCCTTGGGTGGGTTCTGGTGGAGCTCACATATTATCTATGGATTTAAGACTGAGCCTGGATGGCTGGGGAATTTTTTCCTTTATGATATGGCTGATCTAAGGTCATCATTGATGTGGCATCAAGGATGGTTTTATGGACAAAGACTGGGTCTGTCTGTTGAGCATCTTACGGAATGGTATGATTACTTGGCAGTGCTAAGAAACTCACATATCAGACTATTGGTCTGGGAGGACTTGTTGGTTTTGGATCATCACTCATCTAGGGAATATACACCAAATCATGGTTATATTCAATTAAATTTGGAGGTTCAGATTCAACCACTTATTTGGTGGTGGAAGAAACTTTGGAAATTAAAGTGTCCAGCCAAATCAAAACATCTTTGTTGGACTATTTTGGAAAACAAATCTCCTACTTGGGATGTTCTTCAACGTAGATGCTTCCAGGGACCGGGAAGATGTGCCCTTTGCTGCAACTCTATTGAAACACTTGATCATATCTTTTTGTATTGTAGCTACTCTCAGCAGATTTGGCAGGAGGTTGGATTAGCTCTAAATTCTCGCATTGTTTGGCATGGCCCAAATTTTGTGGAGACCTTACGTTTATGGTTTGTGGAGCTGGGTTTCATGTTATTTTCAGAGCACTTCCTTGCATTATTGCATGGGGTGTTTGGTTGGCCATAAACAAATCATTTTTTCAAGAGTGTTGAATGCCATTGGAGCTGGTTGTTGCCAATATAATGGTTGTTTTTAGACATTTTCCTCAGGTAACCAAGATTACTACTGTTAGGGCTCTTCGAGTGGAGGAGATTGATCAACTTAGGACTTGGGGTTTTTTTTATGGTTCCTCTTAGGATCATCAGCTCACTTGCAGGGGTGGGGGTTGTCTTTTTTCTTTCTCCTTCTCATTCCTTTCATCTATCGGCTGGCCATGGGAGGGGTTCCAACAATTTTGCAGAATTGATGGCTCTTAAACTTCTACTCCTATTTACTGTGGAAAAGGATTGTCATTATTTACAAGATTTTGGTGATTCTATGATTGTGATTGATTGGGATATAGGATTTTCCAGATGTCATGTCTTACGACTCCTTCCTATACTTGAGGAAGTGGCTCTTTTAGAACATATAATTGATAGTATATCTTTCACACATGTTTACAGGGAACAGAATGGGGTGGCTGACAGGATTTCCAAAGAGGCCTCGTAGCTACCATTTGGTTGCTAACAAATATTAGAACATGCTCCAGCTAGCATATATAAATATTATCATCGTTCGTTCAATGAGGAACATGCGTGGTTTGTTTGAACATGGTTCAAAAGGAAACTACCAGTTTATATCTTACTTAGATATATGACTTATGTGATATGTTTTGGTAAAAAAATTATTTTTGACATGATTAGATACTATAATGGCTTTACAAAAATTGTAAAAAGCTTTTTGATATTGTAGAAACATATTATTGTTTTTTGTTGACAATGTATGGGGTAGTTCACTGCCTTTTATACATCTGCGAATGTAATTTTGTTCATAGATGAAATAAAATTACGAATTTTTTCGAGGAAAAAAAATGTATAACCCGAAAAAAAAGAAGAAGATATAAGATAATGTAACATCTAATATTTTTAGATTCTATAACAAACATTGATTCAGAATCATCCAAATTTAACACTGAAGCAATAAAAAAAAATCAATTCATAAACAAATTACAACCAAGCAAAACTTTAATTGTCGCATTGAAACTTCAACATTGCCTGAAAATTTTAATTGCCAAATTGAAACTTCAAAATTGCCATGAAAATTGTGATCATGAAGAAAGACGTTCTTATTATAAAAAATTAAGTCATGTAAAATCTTTCAAAACCTTAGGCCTCCCTTACTGTAAAGTTTCGAATCATTCAAAATTGAAAACCCTAAGGAAACTTTAATTATTTCTATCAATTTCAAATATAATTATTTTGTTGAAAAAATGGAAGCAGATTCACAGAAAGTAATTAAATAAGCGTTAATGTATGCTCCGCAACCCGCAATCCGCATTGCGGAAGCGGAACGACGGAAGGAAAACTGTAAAAGTCTATGGAGCTTCCCTCAACCCGCAATCCACATTGCGAAAGTGGAGTTGCGGAAGGAGATTATTAATGAAATAATTATTTCTATATTTTTATTTTAAACTTAGATATATAAACTTATAGAAAAACTGTTATTAAAATATTTTTATTAACAAGATATAATAAAAATGAAAACATTATCTATCTAAATATATTAAAATAATTTATGCATTTTTTACAATTTTTTTTATCAAATATTAATTAAATAAATAACATGTATAAAGCGAAAAAAAAAGAAGATATAAGATAATGTAACATCTAATATTTTTTTTTAACAAAAACGACTATTTTTTTTATTTCTCATGAAAAGAATCCAAAACTGAAAGAGCAATTGTCATTTCATCCATTTACAACCAAGTAGGACAACTACTGCAAAAATCTAAGAATATACAATTTCTTGCTGAAGAAAGAAGAACCACCGAGCTGAACTTAAGGTATTGACTGAAAGACACTGAATTCACCATTAAGACTGAGGTGGCCTTGGGCCAAAAGGCAGTCTCTATTCACCAAAGAATCTGCCCTTCCATTTAATTCTCGCAAAATATGAAAAAACTTAGCCTTTTCAAACTCTTTCTTAAAATTTTGAATTCTCTGCAAAATTAAATTCAATGCTGGGTTGTTAAAGAGACCATCTAAATTTAACCTTTTAATCAATAATCCTGATTCTCCATACACTTGAATTGACATAAATCCAACCTCCTTTGCCAATTGACATGCTTTAAGAAGACTATAACTCTCAGCTTGGTTATTTGACATTATACCAAGTCCCCAACTGAAACTTGTATTTGATGACCTATCAGGCGAGATTAATAGTCCCCCAATAGTGGATATCCTCGGGGTTCCCTTAGATTTACCATCAAAGAAGATACAAGCTGAAGAGGACTTCATCCACTTATTAAAAAAATCAGATTCATTACAACGGATTCGCCTATGTGGAGAGAAAAATGGTTTGCTAGAAATCACATTTTTTATACAAGAAGAACCATTTCCAAGCCAGTCGTAAACCTCCTATGGCAATGCTATCGTGGTGGGAGAGTTATAAACTATTTCTGAAATGAGTAATTTGATTTTTTGCGCCACCATCTCTGGAGCAGACTGTATGCCATTAAAAATTCCGTCATTCCTGGTTTTCCACAATAACCACCAGATGAATTTAGGAATAGATTGCCAAAGATTCTTCCAATCCACGTTGACAGTAGAAATTCGATCTTGCCATTTGGGGAGCCGTTCATGCCAAGAGGAGTAAAGAGTAATGTCTGACAGATGAGAACAAGGCGTGGGAGAGAGGCCATAAAGAACTGAATCCCAAACCTGATGAGAGAGAACATAATTCATAAAAATGTGATCTGAAGTTTCAACTGTTGAATAGCAAAGACAACATCGAAAAGGACCATTGAACCCTCACCTGTATAAATTTTCTCCAGTCAACGCTCTTTTGTGCAAAAGAGTCCAGGTGAAGAAATTCACCTTCGACAAACAAGAGGAGGACTAGACCGAGTTCCAAATCGATGGGGGAATGCAAGAAGCAAGGGGCAAATGAAGAGCTTTGTATCCCTGTACTGTGAAATATTTACCAGAGCTGCCCCATCCCCAAACATCTTTAAAAAATAGTTTATAGGAGCAAAACTGGTTAAGGATAAAACAAACAAATTTTGTTGAGGAATGAGGTAATCCGAAATCTTTGGAAATCTCCAGCCGACCTAGTTCCTGGCTCTGTCCCAAGAACAAATATCTGCCAGCCTAAGGAAGCCTTTGTTACTTAACTCATCCTTAATCTCACTCAGAGATTCATTAGAGGAAAAAGGCAAGTTCCCCATTATCTAATCCTCCCATAGGAGAGTCATTTTCCCACTTCCAGGAATTCGATATAGCTGAAGCTGAAAATTATCAGGACCTCTTCTACAAAGGTTCCAAATTGCTGTCCCTGAGGGGGAGTTACCTGAATTGATATTTCTCATAGGGATTTCCTTAAGATACTTGTTCTAGAAAATTTTACTGAACGGATGATTTTTGTTGGAGTATAACTGCCATAAGAGCTTTCCTCCCATTGCTAAGTTCGCCAGCTCAGAATCTCGAATATTCAAACCACCCTCAGAAATAGGTATTTTAATGATTTCCCAACTGACTAAATGCATTTTCTTCTAATTACCTTTGCCTCCCTCCCAAAGGAAATCACAGAGAAGTTTCGAAATTTGGGCAGAGATATATTTGGGAGGAAGAAGCAGGGAAAACTGGAAGATGGGGAGTGCTGAAAGAATTGCCTTGATTAAATTCAATTTACCCGCCTGATTTAACCAATGACCTCCCCAGGAAACAATTTTAGCTTTAATCTTGCAAATCACATCAATCCACAGCGACGAAGGGCTGGGACCCAGAGTTAATGGGAGCCCCAAATACTTGATACTATCCCACTTTTCAAAACCTTGAAATCCCAAAGTATGAGCAATTCTAAGAAGGGCTAGATGATCAACATTCCAACCATAAACGACACTCTTACCCTTATTAATCAAGGCCCCAGTGGTTACACAAGAGCTTTACAAAATTACCTTAAAATCTTAGGTGATAATTAAGGAGGCCCCTCCCAATAAGAGGGAGTCATCAGCAAATAGAGCGTGATTTATAGGATCAACACCTCTTGCAATTTTGATACCAGGAAGAGAACCAACCACCATTTCTGTTGAGAGTTTTCTACTTAACACTTTTTCCATCAAAATATAAAGAAAGGGAGATAAGGGGCACCCTTGTCGCAGCCCTCTAGAAGATTGGAAGAAATCTGTTGGCCTACCATTTACAAATGGCGAAATCCAAGGCTTGTCAGTGCAGGCTTTAATCAAATGGACAAACTTAGCACTAAATCCAAAATCTCTCAAAACTTGATAGAGAAAGGAGAGTTTGACGCGATCAAAGGCATTTTTCATGTCTAATTTGATGAGCATACCTTTCTCCTTCCTATGGTAACTAGAATGGAGAGCTTCTTGAACTTGAATAACATTATCTAACAAGTGTCTTCCTTGGAAAAACCCTCCTTGCAGAGGAGAAATAAGAGGCCCTAACAATGGTTTCAATCTATTATTTAAAAGTTTGGCCAAGATTTTATAAGAAGCATTACAAAGGGAGATGGGTCTGAATCTATTAAAAGAGGTCGGGTTTACTTCCTTTGGAATCAATGCTAGAAAGGTTGAGTTAGCATTCCCTCCAACTTTGGCTCTTGAAAGGAAGGCTGAGATCATTCTGAGAAGGTCAAATTTAATATAGTTCCAACATACCCTGTAGAAATGGATAGAGAATCCATCTGGCCTGGGGGCCTTATCTGGCTCCATATCCCATATTACATCAACCACCTCTTTCTCAGAGAAGGATTTCACTAGACCAACATTGTCATCTTGAGTAACCAAAGAAGGAATATTAGACAAAAAATCAGAATTCAAAAGGTCATCAGAGTTACCATCTTCATGAAATAGTTGTTGAAAGCGTTCATTTGTTGCATGTTGCAATTGCAATTGGCCTTTGATGACTTCACCATTGCTGATGCAAATTTCAGAAATATGATTATGAGAGAGCCTAGACCTGCATTGCCGATGAAAAAAAGTTGAGTTTTTATCCCCAGTTAGCAACCAGAGACTGCGAGATTTAAGCCTCAAATGTTCTTCTTCCTGACGGAAGGAAGTGGATGCTATGATTGCGCAACCTGCTCAACCATTAGCTAAACTTTTGAAATTTCAGTATTTTCCATGTTAAGTTGAATCTCTGGTAGAGCCTGAACAGTCTCTACTCTGTTTCTCGTAGGATTTTGAAGAGGAGATTTAATCCAAATTTTCAAGGCGATTTTTGTAAGTTTCAATTTTCATTCCTATACATAGCTGGGAGAGCCATCTATAAACTAAGACCAAACATGAGAAATTAATTCATCGAAGCCTTCTCTCTCGAGCCAGATGGGGCTGAACTGAAAAGGGATAGGCCCCAGATTTTCTTCTTTTTCCAAACGAAGGCCAATAGGATGATGATCAGACGTTACCTTTGGAAAGATTGTTGAGGTTAAAACAAAGTCATCCAGGGACATACTCTGAGCTAGGAAATGATCTAGACATGCTGAGATACGAGATGACCCAACTCTAGTATTAGACCACGTGAAGTGCCCTTTCTTGGGCTTGATATCTAGAACATCACTAGACTGAATCAAGGAATCGACCAACTCCAGAAAAGGGTCCTTATCCCAGTTTCCTCCACATTTCTCCTTAGGTTCGAATATGATGTTGAGGTCACCAGCCACCATGATATTGGAAAAGGAATGGGATTCCAAAAAATCTAGCAAAGACTACCAGCAAATTTTTTTCTCCACGTAGTACACAGGAACATATAAATTGAAAAGAGATATGATTAAATTGCTGGAAACATGTTGTAATTCAGTAAATAACCAGTGATGTGTTCTAAATGAATTTTTGAGATGAAAGATATCCTCTGACCATAAGGTAGCCATACCTCCAGAAGAGCCCCTGGCACTTACGGCCAAGCCTGCATTTTTTTTCTTCCATTTAGACTTACTTATGGATAAAAGAGCATCCTCTTCTATCTTAGTTTCGTGTAGTAAGAGAATGTCCGGGGGATACATTTTAAGCAGATCTTTTACTGCTTCAACCTTTGCTAGGTTTCCCAATCCCCTGTAATTCCAAGAATTGATCTGCATTATTTACCCAGGGAGTAGGGAGTTGCTCCTCCCTTTGGGGGTCTGTTTCTCTTACTTCTTCCAAATGACAATTCAATGGTGGCCTGGATACCCTGAATCTTTAGCCTCTCTGCTTCTTCCTCTCTAATCTCCTTTCGAGATTTCCTTCCAGTCTTTTTTGAAAATTGCCCATCATCTTCTAAAGATCCCAAGGACTCATCTTTCTTTTTAACGACATCTGCATAAGAAGGAGAAATAAGAGATTGTATGGGAGATAGATTCTGCATGCAAGGCTGAATTTGAGGAGAATCTAGTCTAACTGGAACAGAAAACTAAGGTACTATCCCTACATCAGCTGGAACAAAGACCTGAGGTTTTGTCCTTACTTCACCCTCTTCTATAAGAACATCAAAATGTTGGAGTTCACCTTCTTCAAGGACAGGAGAGGCCTGAACTTCAGGAGAACTTAAAACCCCGAAAGGATTTGAAGTATTCGAAACCTTTCCTACAACCTGAGATATTACTGAATTCACCTCAGGATGAGTTCCATTTCCAACATATACCTCTATATTTTTCACAAGTTTAGAGGAGCCTGCTTCTGCTGATTTATTCCCCACAGGTTTTGTTCCATTTCCAGCATTTCCCTCTTTATATTTCAGTTTAGAGGAGCCTGCTTTCTAGGATTGAATCCACTGATTTGGGATTGTTTTTTCTGCCACTTCATCTGCCTTTTTCTTACAATTACGGGTGAAATGGCCATATTCATGACATAATTGGCACTTAAAAGGGAGTTTTTCATAGTCTAGTTCCTGGAAATGAGACCAATCAGCCACATTTAGCTTGATTGCTTCATGCAACCCAATCTCCAAATCAACCTCAATGCAAATTCTGGCGCAGGAATATTGGTCTTTCCTTTCAGCCCTGTCAATGTATTTACCGAGCGTATTTCCAATAGCTTCTAGAGATTCTGAATTCCAACAATGGAGGGGAAGGTGGGGGAGTCGAACCCATACTAGAACAGTTGAAGGAACATCCTGGGAAGGATCAAAATCAGGCGTCCATTTGTTCAAGTGGAGTCCCTGGGGACCCATGAAATAAGGACCATTTTGGAATATAAGATCTTGGTCTTCTATTGAATCAAAGACAAATACGTAGTACCCTCTGCTTATGAAATTATTTCGGATCCCTTCTGAAACCAAGGATCTCCAATTTATTTGGACCCATCCTTCAACAGCCTTCGAGGATGGCCACAAACCAGTAAATTGTCCATGAGGCCACGCTCTGCTAGATTCAAAGTAGTCCGGCAAGGTCTTTCTGTCGGGAGGTCAAACGAAGGGATGTCTATCTTCTTCACAAAAGACTGACTCAGAGGACTGCCTTTTCTCTTCCCACACAAAGAAATAAGACGTTTGAATGCCTGTAACTCAGGAGAAAGAGGAGGAGGGCCCCCTCCAGAGGCCATGGAAACCTTCAGAAAAAGATCCCACTAATTCTATAGATACAAGCCCAATTTAGAAGAAAAATTCCACCTCCACTCAACACAGCAAGCACTAACAAGATCAGACAGAAGCTAGAGGCATCCAGCTCACCAAGCATCCATGAGGATAGATCCCTGACTCCACAGGAACTTGAAATCTCCACAGAACAGCTGGAAGAAATGGATCCAGACAAGACCACGAAAGCTAGAAGGCACAGAGGCCGACTCCAACTAAAAACTTAAAAAGAAGAACAGTCACTTACCCAGCTGATCTCCTAAGAGCACGAACTGATCCAGAAATTTAAAAAAAGAAATCAAGGATACGTCCTCCAATTCTCTGACAGAGAACCACTTGAGGGAAAGAGATGCCCTGCCAGACAACTCCTCCTGTAAGAAGCACTTCCCACAAATCAAACCTCAAACCGCAAAAGATCTAACTCTCCATCAAAACCGAATGATCTGGAAGGGATCCAGATACTACCGACAGACACGAATGGATCTAGAAGGGGTCAAGATACCACCAGCTGCAGAACCAAGCCGAGGAGAGTTCAAAAATTTTCTTGGAGGTAAAAAAAATAAATTCTTGGTGCGTCTGATCATCCAGGCTTCACAAATTTTTTCAACATCTAATATTTTTAGATTCTATAACAAACATTGATTTAGAATCATCCAAATTTAACACTGAAGCTATAAAAAAAATCAATTCAAACAAATTACAACCAAGCAAAACTTTAATTGCCGCATTGGAACTTCAACATTGCCTGAAAATTATAGTTGCCAAATTGAAACTTCAAAATAGCCATGAAAATTATAATCATGAAGAAGGGTGTTCTTATTATACAAATTTAAGTCATGCAGAATCATTTAAAACCCTATGCCACCCTTATTTGTAAAACTTCGAATCATTCAAAATTGAAAACCTTAAGGAACCTTTAATTATTTTGCCAAAAAAATTGAAGTGGATTTGTGGAAAGTAAAAGTCTATGGAGCTTCCTGCAACCCGCAATCCGCATTGCAGAAGTGGAGTTGCGGAAGGAATAGCGGTTCGCACTTCAAGGCCCATGAAAATGGGTCGCTTGGTGGCTGACGTGTTTGGGCCATTAACATGGAAAACAACTCATTATATATATTACAATAATTGTTTAAAATAAATTGTTTTTTAAATATTATTAATAATTATTGTAAAATAAATTGTTTTTAAAAAAATTATCAATTCTTTTAGAATTGTTAAATTAAAAATTAGATTTTCAATACACATTGCTAAATTGTTGTGCTAAAAATTAGATTTTCAATACACACAATATGTTGAGTTCGGGGAAGACCAGCATGCCCAAGCCCACTCCTAGTTTTCACAGTTCCAAATTCAAATTCAGAGTAGATGGCTTATCGTCTCTTCTTTACCCGGGAGCCTTCAATGGCTTGTTCTTCAACCCTTTCAACTATGGCGGATTTACCAAATTATAAATATCCTGTAGCACTCTCAAGAACATATTTAGCGTGACTCCAAACAGGCAAAGACGAAGAAGAAGCCTCATAAAGCATCTCTTCCCATGCTTGCAACCTTAACCATCGACAACGAATCTTCGAGTGAAAACACGATCCTCATTATCACGGCTAGTCCGCCCTTACTGTAAAAAATCGAATCATTCAAAATTGAAAACACTAAGGAACCTTTAATTATTTTTATCGATTTCAAGTATAATTATTTTGTCGAAAAAATGGAAGCGGATTTGCGAAAAGTAATTAAATAAGCGTTAATGTACGTTCTGCAACCCGCAATTTGCATTGCGGAAGCAGAACTACGGAAGGGAAACTGTAAAAGTCTATGGAGCTTCCCGCAACCCGCAATCCACATTGCGGAAGAGGAGTAGCAGAAGGAATAGTGGTTCACACTTCAACGCCCATGAAAATGGGTCGCTTGGTGACTGACTTGTTTGGGCCATTAACATGGCAAACAACTCATTATATATATTACAATAACTGTTTAAAATAAATTGATTTTTAATATTATTAATAAATATTGTAAAATAAATTGATTTAAAAATATATAAATATTTTATAAAATATAAATAATTTATATTATTATTATTATTATATTATATGATTCAAATCATTATATATGAATTAATGGTTAAGAATACATGTTTGTGTGTTGATAAATTAAAAAAATTAAATATATATCATCAAACCATGGAAACACAAAATAATTAAAATTCAATCTCATTAAAAAAACCCTTACGAACGGCCTCCCATTACATACTGACACATGAGTAGCCATACTTAGTTGGAGTTGTTTAAACACAAATAGCGACGCAGAAAATAAATTGTCTGCACATAGAATGACCCAAATCTTCACTACGTTGGTGGAAGGGGATGCATTTAAGATTATGGTTCGATGCAGATTGGATTCTCAGAAATCCCTTCCAAGCAACTAATGATCATATGTAGCGATGCTTGGTATTCCTTGATATCACATATCGTTTCTCTCAACGAATTGCAAACGTCCAGAAGCTTCACGGTGGCGTCCAAGTGTTGATCTACCCATTTTTTAGTTTTGTACAAAATCGCTTGCTGGATGTGAGGAAAGAGCTCTTTTGCCCGAGAGTGGACGCCCAAGCAGACTTGTAGAGATTGTCGGAGCCACTCCACGCTGAGATACAATGCACCAGTTTCTTGACGAATCCTGGAGTTAGGGTTGCTCTGGAAAGCTTCGACAAGCGGATGCGTGTAAGTCCTCTCCTCCCACATGTTATAAATTTGATTATTGCCATTGGGAGAGCATAACTACATTGTATAGGCATCTTCAGGCATTGGGATTAAATGGGTTTCTTCACAAATTCGTTTATTGTATTTGTAATCTTGTGTGATTGCATGTGCTTCTCTCAGCAGGCCGATGTGTACCCTCTCCACCCCAAATATCCAACAACTGATGATGAAGAAGAAGTATGTGAGGCCTCCCTTGTAAGTCGATACATCAACAAGATTAGTAGGAGGTTGCAAGTGGATCGAACTGCCATCTTTTCTCTCAAAAGGAATGTTGTTATGGGTAATCCAGAAGAGGATAAGAATCTGCAACCCAAAATCTGCATTGCGGAAGCAAAACTGCGGAAGGAAAACTATAAAAGTCTATGGAGCTTCTCGCAACCCGCAATCCGCATTGCAGAAGTGGAGTTGCGGAAGGAAAAGCCTGTTGCCGAAGGCCTGTTGTAGAAGATTTCAAATATAATTATTTTGTCGAAAAAATGGAAGCGGATTTGCGGAAAGTAATTAAATAAGCGTTAATGTACGGTCCGCAACTCGCAATCTGCATTGCGGAAGCAGAACGACGGAAGAAAAACTGTAAAAGTCTATGGAGTTTCCCACAACCCGTAATTTGCATTGCAGA